>JAKTWC010000069.1:0-74730 GCA_030560865.1 Nadsonia starkeyi-henricii
GACCCCTGGCAAGGAAGCTTCTCTTCTCCTGGTGGCCAAGCTGGCTAAGGCGCGGGACTGTAATTGTTACATATATCCTGAGATCGGGCGTTCGACTCGCCCCCAGGAGAGTTTCTTTTTTGCATCTTCGGTTTCGATCGTACCCTTCGTACTCTGTCGAACACCGTTTCTTACCCCTCGATACTATCTTTTTTTTTGAAAACCTATTTTTTTTTGAAGTATCTAATTAATTAACTTACGCTGGCGTTTTTCAATGATTTAATATGGAGGCATCGGGCACAGTGGGGCTTTAGTACCCGAGCCCTGGCCCTTTTTGATTTGAATGAGTAGAAACACCAATTTTTAAAAGAACAGAAGATATACCCCACCTATTATCTCTTGACATCTCGTAACAATAACGTACTTCTTCCCGCTTTCATCCGTCTATTAATGATGGACTATTTTACAAATCTATTTTGGTTAAACCAAAAAACCCCATTGGAAGCAATATTAAGCTGGGTTTATGGGCTATCCGGCTAAAATGATAACTTAACGGGATGTTCCCATTTGATGTCAACTTTAAAATAAAGCTCATGCGTATACATTTGTTATTGAAATTCTAAAAGGAAGCCATTTGGGTACCTGATACAAAGTATAAAGTTTTTGGTATTCAATTAGACATAAACTATAATCGGCTATTATTATTCAAAATTTTATACTAATTTAGGAAGAAGGAGAAAAAAATGGACCTTGAGCGTTGAGAATGGTTTAACAAAACATGTCTGGTTTGCGTAAGCGAACCTGGGGAAAGAAGGGAAAACGACAGTTGAATGGAATATAACCACACAGGTGCACTTACAGTTAGCTTAGTGGAGTGAATGAAATAGTTTTAGCGGACCAATGGAACCAAATCAAAATGAAATTATATTACAATTCAAATACCAAAAATAAGCGTTGGAATAAACGCTGGGATGTATACTGGCATCTTAATCCATTGAGCTTTCTTGTGGCGGGGATCTAAACCTAACTGGTAGGGGCTTCATTTTTGCTACCCGTACATGGTGGGCCAAAGAACGCCAGTAAGAGGAAACATTCAGGGCCTCGAACGAGCCAAGCCAGCAAGCCATCGAGGCCAAAACAATTACGTCAAGATCCAAAGCTTATCGCCGCTCTCCGCGACCGCACCGAGACGCCGCACAGGCCAGGCAGGGTCCCGGCGTTATCTCCCCGGATTCGATTCTCCCATCCACGCCCCTCCCGGCCGTGGGGCGGCGGGGTATGGTCGGGGCATCGATGGCCCAGCATCTCATATAGATGTAGATACACACACTCATATATATATATATATAGCAATTACAGCCCACACTTTCTAAATCGCCAGAATACATTAATCAATATCTGCCATCTTTTGGAGTATATTTAAACCCCCCCCCCCTACTTACCGACCTTCCCTCCGCCTCCAATTTACTACCCGCCAAAAAACCCCATGTCTCACCGAGGAATAATTGCTAACGCTACATCTTCGCAAGTCGAAGCGATCACTAGATTATCAGCCATAGATGAGTCTAGTGCTGCTTGGACTGATGTGGCCACTAAAGGCATTAATCGCCATGACTTAAACCCCGGCTATTTCTTACCCAGAGCCGCTGATATCGAACCCGATGCTATGGCCATTTATCACCGTGCTGCTGATGAAGGAACCGTTCAATTCACTTACCAAGAATTTGCCGACCGGGCTCGTGGCTTGGCTTATTACCTAAAACTGCATAATTTTCAAAGAGTGGCTATTTTGGCTCCCAATACTCCGGCTCATATCATATCCATGTTTGGTACTATTGCCGCCGGTGGGGTTACCATTGGTCTTAACTACCGTTTGAGTTCGGAAGAAATTATGTACAAGATTCGAATCGGCGAAGCTGATTTGGTTATAGCCGATCGTGAATATGCACCTCTCTTACAGTCCAATGATAAGTTCAAGGTAATTATTGATGAAGATTTATCTAATCTTGTGCAAGCCAAAGAGAATTGTGCCTTCACTCAAGCTATTCTCGAAGGCTTGAACTGGGATAACACTCAATATAAGAAGGGCTGGGATGGTTTACGAGCCGAAGGTATCGATGAAGATTCCACTGTTGGCCTTTACTACACTTCTGGTACCACTGGTCGTCCTAAGGCTGTGGCCTTTTCCCACCGTGGTCTTTACTTGGCTGCTTTGGCTAATATCATTGACTCCCAACTTAACTGCCAAACGCCCTTTGGTGAAAACCGTTGTAGATATCTTTGGACTTTACCTATGTTCCATGCTGCCGGCTGGACCTTTCCCTTTGGCGTTACTGCTGTCAGAGGTACTCACATCTGCTTGCGAAAGATTGATCCTGATTATATCTGGGATGTCATTAACCAAGTTGGTGTTACTCACATGTGTGCGGCACCTACCGTGAATACTATGATTCTTAACTCTACCAAGGCCAAGCCCCTGGATAACCCGATTTTAGTCATTGTCGCTGCCTCACCTCCCTCAGCTGTGTTATTCGAACAAATGGTCAAACACAATTTCTTACCCTTACATCACTACGGTCTTACTGAAACGTATGGTCCGGTAGCTCGTTGCTACTTTTTAGAAAAATGGAATACTACCAAGGACGCTAAGGAAAAATACACCGCGCTTACACGCCAAGGTCACGGGTTTATTACCTCTAGTAAGGTGCGCGTTGTCCGAGATGGTAAAGTAGGCCAAGACGTTATTCCTAATGGTAAGGAAATCGGCGAAATTATCGTTAGAGGTAATATCGTTTCACAGGGTTACTACAATGACCCCAATGCCAATGCCGCCGCATTTGAAGATGGTTGGTTTCACTCGGGTGATTTAGCTGTAGTTCACCCTGATGGGTTCTTACAGGTTCAAGACCGTAAGAAGGATATAATTATTTCGGGTGGTGAAAACATTTCAACCGTTTTCGTAGAAGGTATCATTATGCAATTTGACAACGTGCTTGAGGTTGCTGTCGTCGGTGTCCCTGATGAATACTACGGTGAAAAACCGAAGGCATATATCACTCTGAAGGATACTACTAAGGCCTTTTCCGAGGATGAACTCAAGACCTGGCTCAGAACTAAGATAGGTGGGTATCAAATCCCCAAAATTGTGGAAGTAGTAAAATCGTTACCTAAGACTTCTACTGGTAAGATAAAGAAGCACATTCTTAAGGCACAGGCCGCCTTACAACATAGCGCTCCTCCTAAGCTATAAACTAATTAATTAATTAGTTATATATATATATTATTTATTTATTTGATTATTAGTTTGTTCTCACTTTTTACTTTTTGTTTTCTCGTTTTTCATTTTAAATTCACTCAATAAGGAAATTCCGTTAAACTATTCTGAATAAAAATCGAAGAACAGTTGATCCTGAAAGAAAGTTACCATGCTAAGAAATTTGAATTAGAAGAAGGGCAACCAATTTTTGGAGGCCCTGAAGAGCTAGAGTACGAAGAGCAGATACGGAGAAATAAACTCAATTGATTTCAGAGTAAGAATAATTGAGTATCAAATTAAGAATAAATTTAGTAGATGCGGTCTTTGTGTGTTATTTAATCAATCTTGATATTTCTTTTCCAAAAAAGGCCTGAGTGTAACGGTGACCCCTGAAGTCTTTATTAAGAACTATCTGAAGTTACTGTAACCTGCACGTTAAAGGAGAAGGAAAAGGTTAACTGTGTGATCTTAGAAGGCCTAAACTATTTTCTGTTGGAATCCAGCTAGTGGTATACTCACTATAGTTTTCTGTACTTCAATCCGAATGATAAGGTAGTACGCGACATAGACTTGATGTAGATGTGGTTGACAAGGCTAACTAACTTGCAACTCAGACTCTGATCTTGTTTCTCTCAATAACGTAGTATTATACTAGATTAATAACAGGGTTTTAATATGAAGAACTAAACTAAGGGAATCTCTCTTATGGAGACTTATTTATATACTTCATATTTACATGATATAACTAATGATGATATTGCTTCTGTAAGACGTAACTGAGTGACTTCTCTCTGGAATGTATCATGCTGCTATAGTATGATGTGGATCGGCCATTGACACGGATCCGAGTCATGTCGATCATCATGTTGATCATCGTATGATTTTAATAAGAGGTTTTGGAGGGTAATCCTTTTTTTTTTTTTTTTTAAATAGATTTTTATTAAAAAGTAAAAACTTATTTAAACTAATTAACAGGAAACTAGAAAGAGTGAATAGAATTCCTAAATGAAATAAGAATTAGGATATAAATCCTAGATATAGAGGAAAAAGAAGAAAATTATACTATCATCCTCATGATATTAGTTTGAATCACATACTTTTACTTTTATATTTAACCACTTTTGCTTCTTTTATTATTAATCGTTTCCATTCTTGAAGCATCAGTTTTTTTGGCGGGGTTTCACCAAATCTTCTTCTGCCTCGACTTTTCCATAAAAAATGGACGAAGAATAATCGTTGTTGGTAATCTTTTATGTTTTTAATAGGTGACAGTATGAGTTTATTGATAGATTGATAAGGAGTTATTGGTAATAGCGAACACATGAATCCTGACACTGAGTAGATAGTTGTAATTTTCCGGTGTAAAGGATTTACATTTATAATATTTATAAAATGGGCGTCTGGTGTAGTTGGTTATCACATGCGCTTAGCATGCGCGAGGTCCCCGGTTCGATTCCGGTGTCGTCCATATTTTTGCAATAGTTCACGCGAACCACGCCATTTTTTATTGTAAGTTTGTTTTCCTAGTTTAACAATATATCTCATGTTAACCAAAAAATAACGAAAAAATTATATCAATTTTTTTCTTTTTATTTATTCATCTTAAAACCATCTTTCACTGGGGTTCCAAGTTAAACAATAAATCTCCAGTAAACCAAAAAGTAAAACAAAATAGTAAACCAAAAAGTAAATTTATTCGTTTCAAACTTTCTAGTTGTATTACTATATAGCTTGGCCTAAATTACCCATCTTCTAAAATACAGCTTGAGCCAAAAAACCTAGATATTCCTACAAAAAATATGTATCCTAAGTCTTGATTACAATTAGTTCTCTCTAAATGCAATCAGCTCTCTTTCATATATCTACTTACCCATTCTGGTTAAAAAAACTGTAGCCCTGCACTTGTTTTATCTATATAATGCCAGTAGTTATCGGCACAACAAATCTTTCAATGCTAAATTTACACGATCTTTCAGTCCATATACTCCCTCATTACCATTACTACTGTTTTCGTTATCTTTATCAGAACTGCCACCAAGACTACCCCTTAACTCGACCAGAGAGACATTTACGAGCTCAGTCTCCGCAGAATCCAGCAATTGTGGTCCATCTCGCAAGAAACTGGATAGCGCTAAACCGAGGTATCCACGAAAATGGGGTGAGTTATCACCTACGGCTATCGAAGTTGAAGTTGTCATGAACAGCTTTTTTAAATCCTGTGCCACAATCACCATAGACGACGACGCCATATCGGTGATGCGGTCAAGGATATTCACCAAAAGACCGAGTGAAAATAGACAAGTATCTGAATCAGAGGTGTGTTTGCGCACCAATAAGTCCACAAGTGTGACAATCAGCAACTCTATATCCACATCAATCCCTGCTGTTTGGTCGTCATTACGAGCGGTGAGAAGAATAAGTAAACGTAACAAGGGAGCTAGGAGGCGATCTCTCGCAGTATTTTCCTCATCGCTGCCAATGATAGGGTGGCGACCTAACAGTTCCTGCGCGTGCTTGAATAGTAAGGATATCGATGAAGGTGAACAAAATAACCGCGTAAGGAAGGACACCGAAGTAGCCATAAATTCCAATAAAAGAATAACCATATGCAATCTCTGCCAATCCTCGGCTAATGAAGAAGAAACAGATGCTACAGCACACGTCTCGAAAGATTTAAGTGCAACTATCACTAAGGGTTCAGTGACATCAGGCCATTGCGAGTTCATTTCAACAACTGACCTGGATAATACGCACCATTGACTACGCAGTAGTTCATCAGTTCGCGTGTCCACATCGATCATGGCTGTTAAAATAGTCAAAGCCAACATCTCACCATTTAACCGATGATTACCACCGTCATCCAGTATGAGATCAAACTTGGCGAGAACATCGTTAAGGAGGCTCCGCGAGCGCTTGTTCATGGAAGAACTTTCAGCTATAGTACGAATATCTTCCGTGTCTTGAAGCAACGTGGCCAAAAACGGAATTAGATGATATGACAATGATTGCGACGGGGATGTCAACAGCGACGTTAGATGATGACTATATGGACTCATGACGATTTTAAGAATAATTAATCCAGTTAGAAAGCGGCCCACACCATCAGTATCTGAAATGGTAGCAGTAATGGTAGTACTATTCATGGTAAGCTCGAGAAAGTTCTCTAAATAAGTTGACTTAGGTAGCGTAAAATGACCGAGAAATCCATTATCCAATACCTGCAGTCCAAAATCCATCAATGCTGACCATCGCGTCTTGCCAATATGACTACTACCGGCTAATCCATCTAGAAGGTATTGTGCATCGTCATCGAACTGAGCCTGTCGCCCAGCATGACGAAGATCGTGGATAGTCTTCACACCATTATCACCATTATTACCCCGAATACCTTGACTATTGTCCTCATTTTCATTATCACTGCTACTGCTGTCGTAGTTTTGCTCTCTGCGGTTAGAATGAATTTCATTTTTATCAAAAGCACCAAAAATAGCATCAAGATCAGCGTCAGTAAGATCACGCGCGGCCTTAGTAGGCGAGGATGAGCCTAAACCGAAACCGAATCCTAGTGAATTTTCATTATCAAAATTATCATCACCAACGCTATCGCTAGCGGTATTTTCAGGCAGATAACGCTTAGAGATTGAACCGTAAGTACGTTTAAGTGTTGATGTAATTGTGGTTCGTGGTACAATGATGCGATGTATTTTCTCACTAGCCCTTTCATAGTCACTTTCTTCATCACTGATTGCTCGATTCTGATGACTAGACATCTGGCTCGATTTTTTACCAAAGCCGTCATTATTATCATCATCAGTTGGTGCGTCATTCTCATCGCAGTCGGGGGCCGCTATATCTAACTGTGAACTCCAACTATGCAATAATTTGGCGCGCGAACGACTTCCAGCCTTCGAATTTACACGCTGATTAGAATCTAAATCATGAAACGAATCAGTCTCCGATAGAAAATCCCAGGCAGCAGTCTCAAAACTAGATAATATTAAGCTACATTGCGAGGGTGGTGGCGGCGAGCTCGTGGGATGAGGTTGAGATAAAGGCATCGTAGACCGCTTTTGAGGCTGTGGTATAGTAGGTGGATTTGATGGTTGACTGAATTTAACTCGCTTGGTAGTGGGTCTCAATGAAGACGCAGATGGTGGACTGGATGGTATATCCGGAAGAGGCAAAGGGAGGTGTTCATCAGCATGTTTCGGCTTCGTTTCGGCTTTTGAGATTTGACGTAACTCACGTAATTTATTGCCTCGAGCTTTCGTATTTTTGACATTGGTTGGAAGGGTGAAATTAGTTGGAAGATCAAACTGAGCTCGATTCGGCACATTATATTTAAGCTTTTTGGGGATTTGTTTTGCCCTTTCAACTGCTATTAGAGCTTCAGGGCGGCCATGAGTTTCTTTTTCAAGTTGATTCTCTACTATTTCCTCTTCAAGTTCCTCTACTGCTTCCTTTTCAAGTTGATTCTCTACTACTTCCTCCTTGTAATAAATTTCCAAGGTTTCCTCAACTTCCTCAACTCTCTCAGTAATTTCATTACTCTGATTTATAGCTTCAATCACAAAATTATCTTCGTTGCCATTATTCTCAACGACCCTTTTAGGCTGTTCTCTAAAATGAGATAAATCAGCACTAGTAGACAAGATCACCGGCCGCACCGGCCGTTTCTTACCATATGTCACCACTCGACGGGAGCCCAAGATAGGCATTGCCAAAATGCTAGATCTGGAATAAGAAATACTGGTATTACTATTACCATTGGAGAGATTAGATGTGTTAAGGCTTAGATGGGGCACGTTCGACTCCGGCAGCATTAACCAGGCGGGCGGCGAAGAAAGGGGGGACGATGGAGGGGAGGATCGTGGTGAAGATGCACAATGATACATTTTTAATAGTTATATCTTGCAAGCCAAGATAAATGAATATAATTCGAGAATATGAAATACGGGTTGTGGATCGAGTATACTATGGAAAGGCAGATCGGATCGAGCGCGTTTATGCTTTATGCAACGCGTGTTTATGCTTTGTGTAACGCGTGTTTAGGCTTTATGATGGTGGCTCACGCGGGACCAACGCGTTTCTCTGACGATTCAATAAGAATGGTGTCGAGAACATTGAAAATATAGGCATATTTGGAAAAAGACATAAAAGACATCAAAGTTAAAGGTAGTTCAGAGAAAGAAATTATCTAATTAGCCGAAAGATTGAGTGATAAACCCCGAATAAACGCGATCCGCCTATCTGGACTGAGCAGGACATGAGCCCGCGATCTGAGATAGTATAGTGAAGGCGAGGAAGCATATGATGACCAACAAACTATACAAACTATATGGGTTGCTGGGACAACGTGCACCGCTACTCCCACCGCTGACATAAGCCGGGGGTGTCGTCGGAGCCAAATCTCTAACGCGACTTCACTGGTCATCGTTAATCAGCGTTTAGGGATGAAGCACTATAATTAATTTTTTTTTGCTCTGATCTTGTCCAAAACACGCCATTCTTATTTATTTAATCTATTTATTCACATTACTTATTCACTTATTCACTAATTCTTTCTAATGTCTGGCCTGCCACTGCGCGCCCTGTCTCGTAAGTACTGATTCATTGTCGTAGTCTTGTTCTTTATCTTTTGGCTTACTGACCGATTTTTATTTGCATTTCATTTTTTTTTTAATATTTGCTTAGACAAGGCCCCCTCTACAACTTCTGTATCCGCTGGCTCAGAATTCCCAGATTGCCCTTCGACAACTAGCCATCCACCGCCTATCATTCCACATCATCACCAACAGCATACTCACCATAATACGCCTGCCCCTAACCCCGGCTCGCGTAAGGCCTCTCGATCGCTACGTTTGTTTAAGCAGAATGACGATTCCTCGGATAAGAATGATACTACATCTAATTTGCCCAAGACTCCTTCCCGGGCCTCGGATACTGGAAGTGAGTTTAATTTAAACGATACTAGAGAACCTTCGCCTCGCCGTCGTCCTAATGACCTGACGACTGGCTTACCGACATCAGTTCTTGAAGAAACACATAATCAACAAGATAAACAAAAACAGAATCAGATAGAGGTTAAGGTCAATAATAAAAACCATAATGAGAGTCAACATCAGCATTTATTTCTTTCAATGGCCACCCCCATGACCCCAGAACCAGAATCTACAACACATGTATCCCTATCCTTATCCCCTAAGAATGCAAACACTAAAAAAATGACATCAACAACAACAACCAAAACAAGCGATAATATATCGGCTCAAGAAGTTTCAACTGCGATTTATTTCCCACGCAAGGCTAAATTACATCATTCTGATCATCAATATCGAGATGATCAAAAATCAGATGATAAGACTCATGGTGAAAGAAGTGGGAAGGTTGATAAAATTGAATTAAATCATAAAACTGATAAAAATATAGATTCAGTAATAGGCTTATCAGCCATTACTGAAGATGAACTTAGTGATTTTCAAAACCACGCCGTGTCTCCTAAATTATCCTCAATGCCCAAGCCTGATTTTTCAACAGTAAACAATGAGATCCCTTCATCTTTGTCAACAAAAGCAGAGCCTCCAAACAGTGACGAATTGAGCCGGAATTTTAGTGATACCCTTTCATTTAACGCCAACGAAAGTGACGAAGAAGATAACCCGACTTTGCCAACACCACCCACGCATCCCCTCGCCGTTGAACTCACCCCCTTTAAACATAAAGTTGGCGGTCATACGGCCATTTTCCGCTTTTCGCATCGTGCTGTATGTAAAGCGCTGGTCAAACGAGAAAACCTGTGGTATGAAGCGGTTGAATTGCGCCATTCGGAGTTATTAGAGTTTATGCCAAAATACATTGGTGTCCTGAACGTGCGCCACACTGGGCCAGTAGATGACGCAGATGTGGAAAATAATGGAAATATTGTTGAAGATGGTGATGTAGATAATTACGCATTGGATGATACTAATGCTAATGTCTTTAATTCGACCACCCCGTGCTTAGGTCAATTCTTCCCTGAAGTGGTATTAGATGATAATCGTCATATTATACCCGAGTCGTTATTCAGACACTATAATGATGATTATGATGAAAATGATGTGGATAGTAATGATGACGAGTTGTTTGAGGATGCCGTTATTCTGTCACCAGATACTACTACACCCCCTGACACGGACGGATTATCATTCGTCCCACTTGATAATTTGCCAACATCAATGCCATCGCCGCAAACATTGTCAGAAAGTACACCAAACTTGAACGTACCTAATCTATCTTCACTTTCAACTTCTTTGGATCGACCTAATGCACTTTTTCCGAAACATCGTCGTGCCATCTCCAACAGTCATATCCAAGAGAATACGAATTTACATGATATAAGATCACCAGGAACCTCCCCTAATAGCTCATTTAATAATCGACATGCGACAGCTGGTATTGATAACTCCTGGGGATCTACTATTGTTAATCACAAATTACAAGAACTCGTTCTTAGTGAGGTCTTCGCACCACGTCAACATCAACGCCGCCAGGTATTACTTCAACAACAACAGCAACAGCAACAGTTACAACAACAGCAACAACAGATGGGTTTACTGCAACCAAGCCAGTACCAAACGAGTCAGCGTCCTATTCAACATCGATACTCATCCAGTTCGATCTCAAGTATACGACCCAGCTTTGGCCCCCGTCGTACCTCGTCTTCGGCATCGGCGACATCAACGATATCATCCACTTCCAAAGCTACGCGATCTAAGTCATCTTCATCATTGATAGGGTCGGCGCCGTCGTCTTATCTGGATCATCACTTTTTAACTTTAGGCGATTTTGGCAACACCGGTGGTCGCGAGATGCTTGAGGAGGAGACTGCCATGCAAGACCCCAATGATAAAGAGAGCAGCAGCAACAACAATAGTGGACGTTTACGGTCATCATTCAGCGAAGATGCATTATTTGAGATGGACACCGACGAGGCACCTATGATATCGCCGTCTAGCCTCCCCGCAGCAACCACCACCAGTGTATCTTCACCATCAATTAGCAAGCGCCTCCCCCGACAATCATCATTAAGATTCTCCAACCCGCCTTCAGCCATCTGTTCACCGGGGATTGTAGCCCATGCATCACCAGGTCGGATGTATACGCGAATCGAGCGTTTCATCCTTCTTGAAGATTTAACCAGTGGACTGACCAAGCCGTGCGTTTTGGATTTGAAAATGGGCACACGACAATACGGGATTCATGCCACGGTTAAAAAACAAGCCAGTCAAGCGACTAAATGCGCTCAGACTACTAGTCGACAATTGGGCGTGCGGATCTGTGGTATGCAGGTTTGGGATAAATCCATCCATGGGTATGTTTATCAGGATAAATACTTTGGGCGCGAGGTGCGTGTCGGTCGACAGTTCCGAGCTTGTTTGAAACGATACCTGTATAATGGGTGTGATGGTGGATGGTCAATTATCAGATACATCCCGACTATTGTGGCCCGAATCGCAGCGCTGGAAAGTATTGTAAAGAAGCTGGATGGGTATCGACTGTACGGGAGCAGTTTGCTTATGATATATGATGGTAAAATTGAGGGTGATGGTGATAATAATAAGATTGATATCCGAATCATTGATTTCGCACAATGTATCACTGGTGAAGATCCTTTACCGGATGATACCTCTTGCGCTCCCCATCATACGAATGCTCCCGATAGGGGATACTTGCGCGGTTTGAGATCGCTCAAACGGGCGTTCCGCATCATTTGGTACGAGGTTGTGGGTTCAGATTTATATGAACATCTTGATCTTAACGATAATACCAGTTCAGCGAGTGATATATTGACTCGAGCCGGTTTGGACGGGTCTATGAACTCGAATGATGGTGATATTCCCTTCTTGGTTGACTTTGATAAGAATCATTGGCAAGACGGTGATGATTATGGTGACGACCAGTTTGTAGAACCCAATGAAAACAGTGATGGTGAAGTTAGTTTTTAATCAAATTGAACAAAAAAGTGTGATGTATTAGGTTTTAGTTCATTGACGGCTTTGGAGAGATAGCTTCAAAGATAGTTCTAACGAATAGTCTTAGATATTATATTATATATATATGTGTATATATATCTGGTCAACCTTGACCTTGAAAATTATAGAGTTAAATAAAATAAATCATTATATTAATAAATAACACGAGTTTGATCACAATTAAAAAACAACGAAATCATCCATGACAGGTAGAACTAATTATTGCAGCGATAGTACGGCAACGGATTCAATATGATGGGTTTGGGGGAAGAAATCAAAACCACGAATGGATTCAATCTTATAACGCTTACCCTCACCGGTCTTTAATAAGTAACCAATATCACGAGCTTGCGAATGAACATTACACGAGATATACACGATTTTCTTGGGTAAATAAGTGATAAGTTGATCTAAGAACACGGTATCACAACCCTTACGCGGGGGATCTAAGATGACACTAGTTTCATCAGCGGGCGTCAGGGAATCAGCGAAAATCTTTTCGGCTTCACCAACGATAAACTTGGTATTTTGAACGTTGTTTAACTTGGCGTTAATTTCCGCATAACGAACACTATCGGCACTAATTTCAACCCCAATAACACTTTCAACACCAGTGGAGCAAGTGATACTGAAGAGACCCGAACCACAATAAGCATCGACGAGATACTTGGGACCATCACTAGATTCGGACGAAAGGCGAAGGTTATTACGAACATAATCGGTGATTAACGGTAAGATAGAATTATTGTTCTGGAAGAAAGAGCCAGCAGGGAATTCAAAACGGAAGTTGTCAACAAACTCAGTAATGATTTGTTTAGGGTTAGTAACACATTCCTTAGTTTCTGAGGCGACATCTGTGTTGGTGGTACGCGATGTGTTTTCTCTTAATAGAATAGTAACGCCACGCTTGTAAGAGGCCCATTGACCCTTGACAATTTCACGTTGTTCCTTCATACCTTGGTTAATAACAGGGGTACCAATAGCACACTCTTCAATATCTACCACGGCAGAACGGCCCTTCATACCGAAACCAATGGGGGGTAATTCAGTTAAGGACTTCTTACGGGGGACATCAAAATGAGGTGTAAGCTTAGTACGGTAGTTGTATTCCAAGGGGGAAGCCACACACGGGTCAATAGCGGGTACCAAATCGGTGGGTAATTCCGAAAAGTATTTATAAGCGTTGGCAATAACCTTTTGTTTGTGTAAGAGCTGCTTATCGTAAGATATCATTTGGAATTGACAACCAGAACACTTTGCGAAATATTTACAGTTAACTAAGCTATCGTCACGATCGGGTGAGGCTTCAACGACTTCTACCAAGTCACATAATTGATAGTAGGTTTGAGCCTTGTATAACTTAACCTTAACTTTATCACCAGGTACAACAAAGGGTACCACAAGAACTTCGATACGGTTACTGCCTATGGCCGCAGTACGTTCGGGGCTATCTTCGGCTAATTCATGTAAACGATTAACGGCAAGACCATCACCGTTAGCATTCAATTTAATGACTTCACATTCTACAATACGAGCTTCACGGAAACCTTCAAAGTTAAGAATTTGACGCACGTCAATCTTGGCATCATCCATGGAATAGTTAAGCGCTCCAACGAGATCTTCGATATCATGTAACAAAACACCTTCGGGACTCGTAGGTTCGGCCACTTTTTGCTTAAACTTCTTAAGCTTCTTCTTGAATTGCTTTTTAGGTTGAGGTTCCTTAGCTTCGGTAGTAGAAGATTCGACGATAGTAGCCACATCAGCGATTACTTCGTTATTGTCGGGGGTAGTTTGTTGGATCTCGACAGGCGAGGGGGAATGAGGTCTTTTAAGACTATTAATGTCTCCAGCGGTAGACATTCTCTTCTTGAATTTATTAGCGTGTACGACAGAAACTGAACGTGAGTAGGATGGGTTCCAAATTGAAGTAAACTTGGAAAGAGGAGTAGGGATTCGCGAGAGGGTGAGTACGAGTCGGTTAGAGATTATATTTATGGGTAGGGATCGAATGAACATAAATCAAGCGCGGTTAGCGTGGAATTAGAGTCACTAAAAAGAACTGAAACAGAAGACAGACGGAGGGAACAAACGGGCTGACCGGGATTGTAGGATACCAGGATAAAGACCGAAAAGAAACGCCGAGTGAAAAGCCCAAAACTGAAAGAAAGGGTCGAGAAAAGGCCCAAAAACACAAAGACAGATCTGAATTGATATTGCCCAGAAATTTCAGCGTTCGCTTCATGCAGCACAACTTTTTCTCTGTTAAATTTTTTCATTTTTTCGTGTTTGTTCCCAACCCCCACAAATCGGCGCTTATACAAATAATGGCAACTCGATTGTACATAATCAGTGGCTCCCTCAAACAATTATAACCTGTTGGGATCAGGCTGGGCTCATACGCCGTGGACGATAACGATGCACCATCAAAGTTGCCCTCCGCCGTTCGTTATCCATCGAGGACCTCACTGCATTGAAATTTCACGTTTCGGTTTTGCCCCCAAAGAACCAGTTTAAGGCTCTAATTTGGGTGGTATTCTCCTAATATCGTTTGGATAATACTTGCCCTGCACCGCTTTACGTGATAACTAACAAATCATTTGAATTTTTCTAATCTATCCTTCCACGCCGTAGGCAGTTGTTAGCCCTTCATTACTCAATAAGGTTAAACTTTGTTAATATTATGACGCTACCCTTCAACTATAGGGATGATGTTCGGCGTGTGTTTGAGCTCAGCCTAGAACGTTATGATACACTGTTGTCCACTGAAGATTGGTCTGATGATAATCAAAGCAGTGACGCCGCCGTTGACAAAGTCGATGATGAACAACCTGAATCAGAAAACGAAGAAGAAATGAATAGAGAAGAAGCCAAAGAGGAAGAAGAAGAGGAAGATGATGACGATGAAGAAGATGAAGGTAAAACTACTCATAATAGCCCCGGTTTGGATTTGAGCATGTCAGTTACTACGCTTCTTGGAACACCCACCACTCAAGGACGTCTGGCTCGGCATGATTACCTGGTCAGTCATAATCTAGATTCTTCGGATGATGAATATGATCTTGACCATCATGGCCATATTATATCTTCTAGTCGCCAATCTCCTTATCTCACACCCACGGGTGTTCTCTCCGTATCATCACTAATACCACCGAATGATCAACTAAAGGCCATACCAAGGTCGCAACTTAGTAAACAGTACCCGAACTCGCTGAATTTGAAATATCTCGATAAGGGCTCTCTTTGCTTCACTTATATGAATCACCATCGTAATAATCTCACTACCAGTAGTAACCACCATAATATGGTATTTGTGGCTGCCTATTCGGAGATTCAAGTCTTTGACGTCAATCCAGCAACGGGTGTCTTAAACCAAACCCCGCGATTTCGTTTTGATACCAAACCTTCCGTTATAGAGGCATCTATGACCAGGGGTGCTAATTGGCCCTCAGACCCCCACGGGATTAATTTTCTTAAAGTAGGTCTTCTAAGTGATCAAGAGGTTTTAGCATCAGCCTCGGATAATGGTCAGGTTCTACTTTGGTTTGTAGACGATTTTTTAAAACTAATGGATCAACCGATATCGAAAGTGGATCATTTAGGGTCGCAAATATATCCCTTTCCTTCTATATCCAAGATTCCACCTAAAATAATCATCAAACAAACGCATTCCGCATGGGGGATTGATTTTCATAACGAGCTTAAATTATTGGCAGTATCCGATAACTCGCATCGTGTATATATCTATTTTCTAGACCATTATATGACCCAAATCGCCATCAATGATCTGACCCACTATAATGTATTGGATGATTCGATTATTTTCGAACGAGAGGCTCGAAATCCTATTATATCACCTCGAATGACGCATAATATCCCCGATGTGTGTTTTATTACCGATTCAGAATACGAAAGGGTAAAACAGGCGTTTTTCATTTCTTGCATTTCCATCATGGGTGAAGTTTCACTATGGGAGTATTACTTCACTACTAATCCGGATGATAATACTATTCGGGTTGACGTTAATTCCGTATACGGGGGTATCACGGGCGAGCGCCACCACCGATCCCATGGTAATCCACTAAATAATCAAAATCGCCATCATAATCACAATCATAATAATAATAATACCGATCCACACAATTTAATACCAGCATATATGAGCACTGCTATTTTACAGGCAGGGGGAGCCCTGGTTGATCTGAATTACGCGTTTGATCCCACTAGGTTTGATCCTCAGGGACTAGCGGACGGAGATGAGTCCTTTACTTCAGATGACATGCTATCATTTGTGACGGAGTCGGATGTACTACACGCACAGACAGAGGCATCGGCTGTGGCCAACAATCCCAATGACAGCGACCATAGCAGTAGCTATGATGATATGGAGAGTTACGACAGTAACGACAGTAGTAATTTTGACGAGGACTCCGACGAGGATTCGCAGAATAATCGTAACTACCATCATGATGAGTACTTGGCTGATATGGACGGAATTTGGCGATATTGTTATAACATTGGCCAGCGCGGGTGGTCGATCAACTACGTGAATGCATCTGATTTCAAAGAAGTTAATAGTCTATATGAAGTCACGGGTAATAAATGGTATGATGAGGATTCGCATTTTGGCCAAATGGAGCGCGATACCGCGCGGTTGTTAGAAATTGACAAAACCCGGCCGAAACCACAGTGTAGTCCGACTAGACCGTACACAATACCTAAAGTAACCACTCTGCCGACAGATCACACCAATGCAATGAGCCCAAGTTACAATGACAGAGCCCTCAAACGGAAAATTCAAATCCAACGGATATCAGAAAACTGCATGAATCGATTCTCTTACTTTGAGATTCTGTCATTACCCATTCAACCGCGGGCGTCCGTACTAGCCTCATTCAATAATGAACAGCATTATCTTCTGCCTATATGTCGTAAACGTAAGGAAAAGAAACAAAAATTTATTCATCGGCTTAGGGCGCAAATCATCCACAAACAGCGATTACTATCATCCGAGAAGCCCCTGGCGGCTACCGAGCGTTATAATTTGGAGAAAAAAATTGAACGCATGGAACTCGCCAGCGTGCTCAACGATAAATTTGTCATATTGACCACCAAGAAAAGTCTCTACCTATGTCGTGCTAATGATCTATACTGTAATGGTGCTTGTTCTAATGTGTTTTCATGGGAGTATCAGTTCGGATCCGAGTCGGTTTATTTCGATATCCTCAGCATTACTGAAGTGATCCCCGAACTTTCAGCCGTTATAGTGGCATCGCATATCGGATCCGTGGCGCTTTATCGCATGGTCAAGTATCGTGGAATCTATAACCTTCGTCAGGAGTATCGATTCCCGGACCCGGAACATTCTCTATTTGCTAATGGTGATGAAGATGGTCTTCAGAGCAGCCCGGGGACCGGTCGTCGTAATGCTATAGCGGGAGTGAGCTCAAATGAATCAGTCATTGCAGGTATTTCAGTCAAACGGGTCCAAATGGGCGGCGTGGATGAGCAACCGGATAAACGATTCGGCGATATTGAAGTGGGTACTAGGAAGTATAAATTATTTGTGTTTTATATCGGTGGTAAATTCTTAACCTATGAGATCACTCGTAAGGAAGGCCAGGAAGATCTTATAGTAGAGAATATCGTATTTTAATCATTCTATTAATTAACAAATATCGTATTCTAGCCATTCTATAATTTAACAAATACCTTTTTTGCATTCTTAATTAATTATAAGATAATGGTTTACTTTTGATTAAAAATTGATAAGTCTCTGATTTATATGATAAACTTTGTGAAAACTCACTCTAATTTTTCTAGAATCCCTTTCTTATTACAAAAATCTAATTATATATTCAACTAGCAACTAATTATATTCGGGCGTTTTTGACGTAACTGCAGACACTGTCCTTATAACCAGCTTGCGTGTTTTTTGTGGTTCTTTTTGTGAGCTATATGAGTGAGTGGCAATGGTTATGGAAAGTCCCAAGTCTCGGAGTGCCCAATCCGACGATGTACATAGTAGGCCTCGTACATTTAATATCCATCTCTTCAGATCCAAGTTTTTTTTTCCAAACACCTTCACTTCTTTATTATACAATTTACATTCTTCTCTGTCGAGGCTATATTTTTTAATTTTCCTTCTTTTTAATATTAATATCTAATACTCTTACGGTAAAGGACTTGAGAATTTTAGCCATTCGTTTGCATCTTAAGGGGTCAGATCTATACTGAAAATTGTTTATCGCAGACAACAAAGAAAATTTTTTATCAAAATAACCAAACTATCGGCTATGCCATACATATAAAAGGAAACATATAATTTCACAATAATATGACAAATTCAGCCGTCACTGAGCATGGATCTTCCAAGGCCAATACGGTCAGTTTGCCATCACCATCATCATCATCATCATTAGCATCAGACACAAAATCAGTCCTCGATCAAACGACTGAACCGGAGACTTCCACATTCAAAACGGGGAAGGATAAGGGTGCAGGCCATTTACATCCAGATTCTAAATTGACCGGCACCGAATCATTTATCGCGGGCGGTATAGCCGGATTAGTATCTCGAATTGTCATTGCGCCCCTGGATGTATTAAAGATCCGATTACAACTACAGATCCCGGACACCACAGTTAAGTCGTCACCAACTTATAGATTTTTCAAGCCCTCTTCTTCAGGGATATATCAGACGGCTAAAAACATATTACAAGAAGAGGGTATTCGGGCGTTTTGGAAGGGTAATGTTTCAGCCGCGATTATGTACGTGATATATGGTGCGACACAATTCGCTTCAATAAAACAAGCCAATTCGGTTATGAACACCTATTTCCCGGAGAAACTCTCAGCATCAACACAATCGTTTATCGCGGGTTCTGTGGCCGGGTGTGTATCGACCTCAATAACGTATCCGTTTGATTTGTTAAGAACGCGATTCGCGGCACAGGCCGCCGGTAAAGATTCAGTCAAGGTGTATAAAAATATCTCATTTGCCATTAAACATATTTATGAAAATGAGGGTCCTCGAGGCTTTTTCCGTGGCCTGTCAACTTCACTTATTTCAATTAGTCCTTATATGGGCCTATTCTTTTTGACATACCTGAACCTGCATAGGGCATTTGAGAAAATCGATTTAAATAATTATATTGGTACTTGGGCTTATTCGATATTACCCCCCGGATGGCGTGAGGGTACCGCTGGTTTAATCGCGGGATTAACCAGTAAGGCGGCAGTTTTTCCATTGGATACCGTGCGAAGACGACTTCAGGTCCAGGGCCCAACGCGAGCCTTCTTTGCCAAGGGCCTGGTACCGGCTTACCCTAATTCGCCTATCAAGTGCGTGAGTATGATTTTCAAACAGGAGGGCCCTCGTGGATTCTACCGAGGCTATTTGGTCTCGATCTGTAAATCGGCCCCGACTTCTATGGTAACCATGTGGACGTTTGAGAATACGGTCAAGCTAATGCGCCATATGAACACAGAATCTACCTTGGAGGCTTAGCAGGGACCAGGGGGGGAGGGGGATGCACTAAAAATATATTATTCTCTCTCTTGCTACTTTCTTTACATAATTCTATAACTCACTATTGTCAGTTTTTTTTAATACTTAATTACCTCTTATCTTTACATGTACTCGTACTTTACTCTTCCCTGCACGCACCATTCCCGGGGCTGGTTTCTACGGTTTGCAAGCCGGTTAATGAAAAGCCACTATATAATAAACCAAAGCCACTGCACAGGGCCCCACAACCCTAGAACGTAGCCCATGGAATATATCCGATAACCCGCCGATGGCCACACGGGGCCAACTGGCACAGGAATCCAGCCTGATTTGTATTTGTATCGTTGGGCCAATCGAGGCCTCGGCCGCCGGGAGTACGCCCACCGTAGTTAAGGGCGCGGCGCGCGTAAGTGCCAGACCGCCCGCCGCGTAGACGTCAGCCCGGGCCGGGGCCCCGGCGCGCGAAAAGCGATCGTTGGTTCAGCTTTTGACGTCTGTCGCAAAAGGAACCCTTCAAGTTCAATTCCGACCGTCAATCAACAACTAACGAAATGAGTCTCCGTATTGCTGCCGCCAGCTCTTTAGGTATGTTGGAGTCCGGTGGACTGGACCTTTTTGAGATGCCTACCTTCCGGGAATTAGTGGACTAATCTTGGACCTTCCCGGCGTCGTTTTCCCGACCCGGTTATTCTTTTTTTCGCTCATCTTTATTTAGCTGCCCTCCGTCCCTCTGTCGCTCGCTCCGCCTTCAGAGCTGCTCCGTAAGTTTCCGTTAGCCCTTGATTCACGCTCGCCTGCGTTTTGACGCTTATATTCGTACTAACTAAATTGGTTTAATGGTGGTTTAATATGGATTAATTTGGTTCTTCGGGTGCGATAGTATGGGTTAGTTTTAGCCTGAGAGTTTAATGTCGAGTATAGGGGTTTCATTTCAGTCTGATGGGGTTTAGAATTAAAGAGATATTCTTATCGCTTACAATACGAATCCATTGATATCATTATCTTTTAAAAATACTCATTTCATCGTCGTTCTTTTTTGGCTAATCCTCGGTTCAATCGATGCCGGGGGTGTTAAGGTTTAATTCCGAATTACCCCGGTATACATGCCAGATTGAATTGAAGACATATATATATTTTCGAAAAAAACCTTTACGCCCATTTTACTCACAGACTCTCTTACTCCTCTACTATCGGCTTGTTGATCAAAAAATTTTCTCTTATTAATTGCCGTTATTTCTCTGTTTATATTAGTC
Organism: Nadsonia starkeyi-henricii; assembly: GCA_030560865.1. Lineage (NCBI taxonomy): Eukaryota > Fungi > Ascomycota > Dipodascomycetes > Dipodascales > Nadsonia > Nadsonia starkeyi-henricii. The sequence goes on from JAKTWC010000069.1 coordinate 21,010, forward strand.
TTGCCGTTCGTTTCTCTTCTTCCGATAACCAACCCAGAGCCAAGGCCGTTTCCTTCATTGAAAACCTCCCCGGTAACAGTGTTGTCACCAAGACTGGTGTCCTTACCACTGCCATTGCTGGTTCTATCTACGCTATCTCTGAAGATCTTTACGTTGTTAACGATGAAACCGTCCTTGTCGGTACTTTCGTTACCTTCTGTTACCTTATCGGTAAGTTTGTTGGCCCCGGTTACTCCGATTGGGTCAATGGCCAAATCAACCAAATGAAGGGCCTTTTCCAAGATGCTCGTGCCCGTCATGTCGGTTACGTTCACGAAAGAGTCGAAACCGTTTCCAAGTTAAAGGATGTTGTCTCCGTTACCAAGGATCTTTTCGCCGTGTCTAAGGAAACCGCTCAATTAGAAGCCCAAGCCTTTGAATTAAAGCAACAAGTCGCTTTCGCTCACGAAGCCAAGGCCGTTCTTGACTCTTGGGTCAGATACGAAGCCTCGGTCCGTCAACGTGAACAAAAGGCCCTTGCTGAATCCGTTATCTCCAAGGTCGAAAAGGAAATCTCCACTGCCAAGTTCCAAAAGGATGCCCTTAACCAAGCCGTCGCTGAAGTTAAGAGAGTCTTTGCCAAGTCCGCTTAAACCAAACCCCACTCTCTATAACTTTTATATATAAAATAATGACGCCTCAAAAAATAAAGTAATTGAGATTTATATTGGATATAGGTTAAATAAATTTATTTGTTGAATCTATAGAATTAGTCCAATCGCCCTGTCTATATACGTACACATAAACCAGAATCTTAACGCCCCGTCCATCGCAGTAATAATAATGGCCTTCAGCTTGGAGCCAAAGTGATTGTTGAGGGCCCGAGAAACCAACGAGTAATAAGGCGCTAACGGCGGCGATGAGCCCTAACCAGGGCCGGTCCCAGCGCGCCGCGGGTAAATCCCAGCCCGGGCCAGCGGCCAGCCGTATAAATAACATCTCTCGCCGCCTCGCTTCTTGTCCTTCTTTCCTCTTTTCTCTTTTCTCTAATGACCTTCCACGTTTTATAATGTGTCATGATGAAAACTACGCGTTTATCAACTTAGCTTGCCCCCCGGTTGAATCTGCCCGTTGCCGCTGAACAGCAGCTTCTCGTTTCTGTTTGGCGGCCGATGGGCGGAATCCTGGGCGTCCCTGACCGGACTGGGCGTAGCATGGTGATAGCATTCGGGCGCAACATTACCTTGTTTTTACGAATGCTTTTGTACTTTCTGATCCCAATCATTTTTTTTGGAATTTGCTTTCTTGGAAATGGTATAGGATGTGGTGTCATTTTATCCCCCCCCCTTTATAAATTTTTTTTCTTTCATTCAGCTAGTTTAAACAATAAATTCGTGAAAAAAAATAATCAAATATCTCCTTCCCCGTTAATCTTTTGTAGTATGTATTTCGCAGGCAACAGGTAGAGTCTTTATTAAGATTGTATAATGTACTCTTTATTGCATGGCGAGATATTAAATCCTCACCTTGACTGTTGTTGAGTTGGATGATCTGATTTTTCGGCTGGCTTTTTATACCAGAGTGCTCAGAGATACCGTCCACATTGACGCAAATACCCTCTGAGAGGTCCGATCTAATGAGTTCACATATCTATGTATTTTTAAAAAAGTACTACTATCCATTAACATACGGCTCGTTTGATCATACCCGTAAAACTTTCAAACACCTTGTCCTCCACACCGTAATTCCATCGGATGTGTAATTGCACAGGAGTGTCAGTTGTGGAGTCCAATACTGTTATTGTAAATCTATAATCTAAATCATCGACTTTTTGTCGTTGGCGTTTAATAGGGGGTTCCGAGTCGGATCTTTGCGCCCATGATCTTCTAAACGATCTTGACCAAATATCCCCAGGCACTCTAATGCCATAGACTAGTCTATTATCTTGGCGAGATTCCCTTTTCAACCCATAGGCTACGAGTTCATCCAACCTCGCCTCTAGTTTAACTTTCACCCGCTCCAAGGTCGCGGTTTTGTCTGCAACATCAATAGTAATTTCCGTAATGGGCGGGTTTAAGGCCCTAAGCGGTGAATTCTCACTGACCCGACCTATACTATCACTAGCTCGATAATAATCAAACGACCACCCCAGTACCCATCGTCGCGTATGTTGACCCTGGACTAAAGACGTCAGAGCATAATTCTTGATCGAGTATTCACCCTTGAGTATAGGCACCAGATCGACCAGGGAATTCAATTTACCCACCATTGTCGTAAACCAGATTTGTTTATTCCCACCGGATTTATAAAAGTCATGACTATCCTTAAACATCTTCTTAATAAATTGAACCTCACCACCCGGGGTGACTAGTTCATCATAATGCGCGTTTAATTTACTCAATGGACTACGCAGTTTAAACGATTCCAAGGTCACGATTTCCTCGCTTGATTCGTAAAACGGTGGATTACACATTGTAAAGTCCAATGTTATGGCGGGAGAATTAACTTCATTATCAAATAGGAAGAGGGCATCGTCTGGGGTCTTTTCAATTATATGAATTCTATCCTCGAGCTTATTAGCCAATACATTCTCCCGCGCCACCTGAAGTGAAGTCCGATTAATATCAGTAGCTAGAAATGTCCAATGCGGATTCTGCTTACATGCCAACAGCGGATATATACAAGATGGCCCACACCCGACATCCAGGCCGTTAATTGAGGTTAAGCGGCCATGGCCATGGGTGGAATTTAACAAATCCTCAATCCATAGAATGTAATTTAGCCGGTTAGCCACCCGCGGACACAGATTCTCAATGGGCAACCGGACCTTTAGCGCAAAATCGTTATCCAGCAGCGACTCAGTCAAATCAACTATAGCCTGGGGGTCCTGAAAATTATAGTAGAGCGATTTACCATCGGCCTTGGACTTGAAATGGCGCTTAAGAATGGGATATTTGTCTTTTAGGGAGATGAAATCGGGCGCATTGTCCCGATATGGATTTCTCCGGTGCATTATAAATACATATATATAATAATAGTAGTAATAATAATAGTCAATAATAGTATTATTAATGGTGGTAGATATCTAGGATACAAAGTGGTGGCACTGGCGCCACATGTTGGGATGGTTCACACCCAACCAGCAAATGCAGCGGTGGATTAAGATTTGTCTTAAACCGTTATTCATCTTCGGACATCACTTGATCCCTGCTTATTATTCATCATTGCTTTCTACGTATCTTATTTATTCCTCTCTCCTCGCCCTCCTCCCCGCGCCTCCCTCTCGCGACTTTTACTCACTATGGGTAACTTATTCTCCACCTCCACCGAACATCGCCCGGATTTAACTCACGCCATGGACGGCTTAGGTCATCGCCTCAACATTGCCGGCATCGCCGCGCCCACCCTCCAATCCAAGACCAAACTGGACCAATTGCTCCGCGCTAATCATCATAATTATGCCGTGTTATGGAACAATCAGAAGTTCCACAATCACCTGCCCCATATTCTGTGCTCGGCCTACTTTTTGGGCGCCACCCCGGCTCAATTGACGGCCATTTTCGAGGAATGCTGCAAGGAATTGGTCGAATGGCAAGAGGATGAAGTCGAGGAAGTCATTAATGACGACTGGTATTCTTATTTCGGCGATAAACGTCACGAGAGGGCCTATAAGGATTTCTATGACGATGCCATCGGTGATGCTAATTTTGATTGGATGACCGTCGTTCGGAACTTTTTGCACAACGACCGTGATCGTAAACATAACCTTTTATGGTCTTTGGTGGGTGGCTTGGTCCACCCGTTGATTCATTTAGGGTTTGCGTTTGAAGTCGATGATGCTAATTTAGCCTCGGAGTCGCTTGTTTTAGCCTCAACGGAATCGCCGGCCTATTTGCCACTAGTCACCGACCCGAAAAATCCCAAATTATACCCGGTTCAGCCGGGCAAGAGACCATTGGATTTGATTAGGGAATTGCGTAACGATGTCAAATTCGATGGATACTACTCCAAGCCGACTGAGGGGACCATTATTGAACTCATGGACGATAGACATCAGGACATATTACCTTATGTCTTTGGGCTGGACGTTTCCGATTACGAGGCCACTTTAACTGAACTATTGGGATTGAGTTCGCTCTTGCTGGCGGCTACTCATGTGCCTAATAAAAGTCCCGTATTTAGCTTTGCGCTGTTGCATTTACTCACGGGCACGCAGGCCACTTGTGAAATCCTCCTGAGCCCCCATATCGCTAAGGTATTGCCGGAGATTGACGAACGACAGGACTTGGTCCGAGGATTATGGTTGAATTTTATCGTGTTGTATATTAGACAATTAAGACCGCAATTTGATCCAAAGCGCGTATTGAACTATGATTTCGCCGCTCAGCCTGAATTGTCCGATCTAATCACCAGTGGCGGTGATTTGCTCACCCGCGATGATATGTGGAAACGCGCCGTCTTTTTGGCCCTTAACAGTGAGAGTAAGTTTGATGAACACTACGTCAAGGCCATTCGTTCATTGGCGTTTGCCGAAACCCAATTGGAGCTAGTGAATGATCCTTTGTTGAAGGATAATTTCTTTGCCAAGGCCGCCTTGATGTTTGCTATCGAGAAGCCAAAGCATCCTTATGCTCGTGACGATGAAACTAGCTTAGATATTAAAAAGTAGTATTGGATGGTTGGAATGTAGGAATGTTATTATCCAGTATGTATTATCTATTTATTATCTATTTATTATCTAGTATCTATTTATTATCTATTATCTATTTATTATCTATTTATTGTCTATTCCACCCACTAAACGGGGTCCACCGATTGGGCCCAACTTCCCCGCCACGCTGCCCTCGCGGCTCAATAAACTCACCAAGCCGTGCCGCCAATCTTATATCGGAGTCTATTGAGATCCGTCCTCTCGCTTCAACTCAGCCCGCAACTACCGCCAACGCAAATGCTGATGGATACCTCGTCGTCCTCCGAAAACATGGCCGAGGGCAAGCGGCCCTACAGCAACGGAACCGACCGCTCCTCGCTGGAGCCCTCGCCGTATACAACCGCAAGGGGTGACACGGCTGCATCGGCCCCTATATCTTATCCGGAGACCAGCAATGACTACTCGAAGCAAAATCTCAAGCGAAGGCGCAGGGTGAGAACTGGTACGTTGACTGTTGTTGTTGTTTTTTGTTGAGTCCGGTCCGGTCGCGGGCTATGAATTTTTGATTAGGCGGTGGTTTCTCCGGTTTATTGAGCCCATAGCAATGGTTGACCATCCCGGTGTATTTGTCTGCTTTATGGAATCGTTTACTGACTCGTTTATTATGATTAATTTTATTTATTTGTTTGCTTTTTTTAATAGGTTGGTACGTTTATTCGCTTACACTGATCTTATGACCCGAATTTGAATACTAATGATTATACGTGTTTTTCTTCTTCTGCTTTACAGTTTGACTTGCCGTGAACGTCATTTAAAATGTGTGTATATATTATATCGAGGGGGCGCGGGGGTGTCCCTTTTGCTCTTTTATTTTTTTGAATTTATTACTAACAAATACTATCTTTTAAATTAGGCGACGAAGCATTCCCCATATGTGAAGTAGGTTTAATTGTTTAATTGTTATTGAGGGAAACTTTTGAGATAGTATGCTGACTGTTTATCTTTTCTTCTTTGCTCAGAACTGCCGAAAATCTCAACGAGAATGTCGTCGAGGGATAAAGCTGAAATTTACCGATATCAAAGTAAAACAACCTGCGGTGATATATATTGATAGGGATAATTATTTGGGTATGTACTACTAAAAAAAAAACGGAAAAAAAAGAAAGATAATTGCGTTGGAAATTCAAAAACTAACTATCAATTAGTTGAATTCATGGATGAATCGAGAAAAATTGCATCAGAATATGAAAACGGTCGTGAAAGTTACATACCGTACGATCGATTTATTTACACTAAAACAGAAATGGAAACTCCCCAGGCATCGTTAGCTATGAAACCAGTTATGCTACCGTCCCAAGCCTCCTTATTAACCAATAATCTCAACCCAGCAGCCAGTCCTCTAGGATTCACGCTTCGGCCGTTTATATGTGATCGCTCTTCGGTATATTTAAAAAAGAGATTACCCCCTATTAGCGATGTAAATACTGCACGATTTTTAAGCGTGTACATAAACTATGTCGGGCCATGGATCGATACTCTATCGGGTTCTAAAGTATTTGGGGTGATTTTACCTGCTTTAGCTAAAAGTCAACCTGTGATCTTAAACGCCATTAGCTGTTTAGGCGCTTCATTAGCCTGCCGAACCGATCTTTCTATTGATCCAAATATCCCCGCCCAATTGCATGAGAGGGCATCCGAATTACTTATGAAGGCAATATCACAACTACCCAAGGATCTTGAAGTGTGTCTCGCGGCATCATCTTGCCTGGTGGTATATGAAATGATGATAAATATGAGTATGGCCCACGATCGACACATTCGAGGCATCAGAGCCCTACTTAAGGAATACGAATTCCTTGTGACTTCGAAAACACCACCGGGGAAACGGGCATGGTCTAATTCGCTAATCATTGACGGCTGCTTCTGGCTCAGTACTACAGTTGATACTCTTTCGTCATTTTTGCATCAAGTGGATTCGGTATGGAAATTGGATGATTATGAATTCTTCTATGATAGTAGGCCAAGTACCGTTTTACCTATCAACCGGTCGTCCGTTTGGTGGTATCGTCGGTTGCTCTATATCATATTCAAGGGTCTGAACATTTTTAAAAATCAAACCACCCCGTATCTCCATGACCCCGAACTAGTTAATAGGTTCAGAGTAGATGATTCCCTAATACTGAGCGAAATAAAGCTTTTATTACATGAATTGGACGACTGGAAATGCAATGTGCCACTACCATTCCATCCATTCATTGACATACCGGTGTCCGAACTGGATGGTACCTCATTATTTCCTAATATCTATTTCGGAAATCGCACCACAGCCCTAATATGGGCATCATATCATGCCTTTTTGGTTAATCTTAAAGAAAATACTGGAATTTCCGTGTTTGAATCTCAACTATCACCTAACTTCCCTTTCTTGAAGCAAAGTTCTTACTATCATGCTCTAAGGGCGGCCGGTATAGTTGTTCATGCCAATGATAAAATTCTTACCAATTTAACGTCAACTTTAATCTCAATAATAACACCCGTCTTGAAAGCCGATGAATATGCTGAAATCTATAATCACACCGCCCTGGTTGAGACAACAACCGGATGGTCATCGAGTCAGCTTAAAAGAACCATCAGAGGTGGAAGATGAATAGGAGGCTGTTCTCTCTTCCAACAGTTTATTTTAGTTTATATAATATATTCTGTTTCTTGGATACCATTTGGTCTTAGGTGGATGGTGGATGGTGGACGGTAGGAAGGATACAATTAATTGATGATGATCTATTGAGCTACTATTTGGAAGTCAGCTATTGTCTGTACATTCCTTACCTTTCTGGCCGTGGAAAATTGAGAAATAATTCTACCCGCTTAGACTAAATTAAATATAATCAAAAATTAAAAACTAAATACTTACAAAGCTAACAAAGCTAAACTAAACTGAAAACCAAATCGAGAGAACGGAAAGAAACATAATAAAAGAGAGACCTTTTTTTTTTTTTGAATCTCTATAACAAAAACTAAAACTACAAGATCATTGTGGAAGGAAAAAAAATAACCAAAAATCCAGATATTTTAAACAAAAAATAATTAACCCTTCATGAATACACCGGCGGCATCCTTCAACAAACCCTTGAAACCAGCATTACCCTTCTTCTTCTTTTGCTTCAATAAGTCCTTACCGGCACGCTTACCGGCCACGGGCTTATCTCCATCACTATCACTAGAATCGGAGTCGCTATCGCTGGAGTCGGAATCGCTATCATCACTTTCGTCATCGGTCTCATCATCATCATCCGAACTAGACGCAATGGCACCATTGGCGCCAACTAAAGCCTTACGCGACGAAGAAAAGTTCCTTGAGGATCCATTACTATTATTATTATTATTATTTGCCAACGACGAAACACTACCAGACGAAGCGCGGCCCGTATTTAACTTCTCGTGAACTTCCGGGATCCCACGCATGGCCAGGGCACTCAACGACGTCAGTCCAAACGATCTAAATGGACTCTCCGTCGCCGAAGTCTTGGTGGTGGTGGTCACGGGCTTGATGGGTATGGAAATTGATTCGGTAAACGGTGCTGAGCCCGACTGATGGGGTGGGGGTGGTGGTGGTCTGGTATCAATTACTTGTGATGCCGATATCTCTTGTGATTCCGATACTACCTCTTGCAAAGTCACCTCAGTTTGGGCAGTAACCGTAGCACCTTCAGCGATGGGTTCAAATAGGGCCGGTCGGGCAGCATTGGATCGCGTGGCCGATTGACGTCGAGTAGAGCCGGGGGACCCGCCATTCATCGTGTTGGATAGACGGCGACTCTTGCCGTTTAACATCCCATTCGGGGCGTTCACTACACGAGGCTTCTTGGAGGGCTCTGAGACGTCAGAGTCGTAATCGGAGGCGTCATCATCCGAAGATGAGTCGTCCGACGATGACGAATCGGAATCGTTGTTGTTGATGAATGATGAAATGGGTGTCATCAAATTGTTATTATGAGCGGGGTTCATTCTGGATAAACTCGTAGGAGCTTTAACTAATGGATCCTTATTGACCACCTTGTCGGCCAGTTGCGATAATGTAGAGAACCCATGGTCATCAGCCATAATATTATCGGCTAAGAAGGGAGAATGATTTTCATTATTACCCACAATAACTTTCGACGAGCTAATATCCATAGAATTGTCGAGGTCCATCAGATCGTCCTTTTTCTCACCCTGGGAGGACAAAGAATCGCGAGACTTGACTCGCAGAGAAGCTCTTTCGGCTCTAGAAAGTGATTTTGGCAATTCCTTGATAGATGAAACAGGCTCAACAATAGAATCCTTATTTGTATCCTCTTCTTGACCTTCGGAAATCTTTTCTGAGATTTCATTCTTCGAAGCTTGCTTCTTTGCGCGACTAGCGACGGGCTTCTTGGTAAGAGTGGGAACAACTGGTTCCTCTAGCTCAATATCCATACTACCGTTATCTTGTTTCATAGAATTCTCGGGGACTTTTTCAGTAATAGGAGGGATAACTTTATCCACCTCCATGCCACCCTGGCGTGAAGACATAGCTCGAGGTTGATCAACCGTTTCAGTGGACGTCAAATTGAGGATGGCATTTTCAGTCTCAGCTTCAGCAGGTACTTCATTAGGGGTAGCAATAACTGCAGTTTCTTTACTTTGAATATCCTCCGCCTTCTTCTTAACTGGAGTCTTCTTGACCACAGAAACGTTCTTAGTGGCAGGAACCGGATTATTGTCTTCAGGCACCTTTTCTTCAGCTTTTTCGATGGGCTTGTTCTTTTCTAGTTCCTTTACAACCATGGGTTTCTTAGTAGTGGGGGCCTTCTTGGCAACAGGGGTAACAGGGGTGACAGGGGTGACAGGGGTGACATCGGTGACATCGGCAACAACGAGGTCATTATTGGCGTGAATATCGACCTTTTCTACCGCATCAGCAAGGGACTCCATCGAGGCCTTGTTAGTCACTAGCTTTCTAGAAGGTCTAGCCTTTTTGGCAACGGGGTCATCTTCCACTGATTCAGGAGCAATCTCCTTCTTAGTCACGGTTCTCTTAGCAGCCACCTTCTTCACAGCAGGTACCTTAGCTTCAACGGGCTCGACAACAGTTTCTTCAGGCAACTTGGAAGTTGCGGTAGTAGCTTCCTTCTTGGTCGCCTTCTTGATAGGAGCGGCCTTCTTGGCAGCGGGAGTTTTCTTGGCAGCGGGGGTCTTCTTGAGGGCAGCATCGGCCGTTCTCTTCGTAGGAGTCGGCGCCTTTTGTTCCATGGCTATTATAGCCTTTTCAATTTCTTTGATTTCTTCATCATCAACGTTATCAATTGAGTCATTCATGGCGGCGGCAGCCATGGACTCTCTGTATCTTTTGAGGGCCATTTCGTTGAATGAGAGTAAATCAACTTCATCAATGGCTAAAGGGGTATATCCCTTGGGCTTTTCCGGGGTCGACGAAGCATTAATCGAGAGGGAATAGTGGTCATCATTATCATCAAATTCTTGCTCTTCGTTCAATTGGGAAGGACCTGTGAGTTCAGATACAATACCGTTTCTTTCCAAAAAGGAAGCCAGTTGGAGTTTATGGCTGGCATCGGATTTCTTAGGATCGCCATAAGTAGGGAGAACGACTTCGTCATTAGGGGGTGGAAGGGTCAGATCTTCATTACCCTCGACGTCAATCATGCTGACATCGTTCATGCTAATATCGTGATCGGTGACTTCAGGGATGATAAAACTTTCGCCAGTGGTCGAGTAACCATAAGTACCTCTAGGTCGGTGGTTATTATTATTGTTGGCTAAAGGAGTGAAGTGGAATTCCGAATCTTCTCTCTCGTAGTCAGGACGTTCGCTCATTAAATTGCTAATTGAATTCTCCTTATTACCATCACCTTCGTAGTATTCATTTATATCAGCTCCACCCAATGAAGGTTCGGCTCGGAAATTCCAAATGCCCGCACTTGATCTTCTAGCCCGTTTATGGCGAAAGGTTTCAGCGATTGTGGGAGGCAAAGAATAGCGTGGTCCCACTTTACGCTTATAGGACATAGGGGATAATACACCATTGGGATTACTGGTGATAGAGGTATTATATGGGGCTCTTGCATCATATTCCAATAATTCATGATTACTTTCGGGCATCATAGTAATAACTCGAACCGTGGCATCATTATCAAACACGTCTTGCACAAGGTAATCGGGATCCAAATCACATTCTGTAGAATCTTGGAGCTTTTCAATCAGAATAGGATCATCATTAGGATATAGCTTGGAGTATCTTTCGGAGATTTCTTCACATACCTCTAATAAGGTCCTTTCAGCCTTGGTAATGTGGAGAAACTTACAATAAGTCTCGCTGGCCAGCTGTCCGATCAGGGATATATCCGGGGAGATGACCGAATTAGACAAATCTTCGATAGAGAACCTATCGCCGTATGTTTTAGAGCTATTTTGTGGCGTTGAAGAATGAGGGTGAGTGAGTGAATCCAAACCCGTGTTGCCCAGTCGATGGGCTGAACTGCCGGGGGGAGGCACAATTACGACCTTAAGCTTCATAGTATATAATAGGGTCCTGCACAAGGAGCTCAATCGATAGGAGTTAAAATTGAGCTATAGCGCGAGATTACAAGATATCTTACGAAGCGAGAGAACAAGAATATCTGCCAGGAAAGTTCTAAAAAGGGCAGCCGATTCGAGCTTGTCGCGTGGTTAATTGGTGTGGGAGAAGTGAAGTTCTCAATTTTCATCATCCCAACGAGGTTTGTCTGGAAGGCTGACCATGCGAGTTATGTATCTGGACACATTATTATTATTATTATTATAATGATTATGATTATTATTACTTTTATTATTATTATGATTATTATTATTATTACTTTTATTATTATTACTTTTATTACTCCCCTCATTGTTGCTTTTCATAGAATATATTCTTCATCTTCAGAGTTGTTTAATACTATTATTGGTATCCAGTGTTGTTCATATATGCTTGTGTTAAGGAGAAGCTTGGTAAATAGCCCTTTTACAAGCCTCGGGAATTAAGAGAAACCATTAAACTATAGATTGAACTTATTTTAAACAATGTTTAGATAGAGAGGTGTATTTTTCTGTTCTATAACGTGGATTTTAGAGCCAATCATTTGGCATTGTTTAAGATATCCTCTCTGAAAAACAGTTACTCTCGTCTTTTATTCTGCCTCTTCCACAGATATAGGGCACTTGTTATCTAGTATAGCGACCAACAGCCTCGCTTATGTGAAAATATTACATCAATCTGGTCTTTGGGGCTTTTCTTGAGCCACCAAATTTACTAAGCTCTAGATATTTTTGAGAGAGAACCGCCAAAAAAGACAGCCTAAGGTTTTTTTTTCCATAAACTGTCCAGACCAGTTTCCAAATCTTAAAAACTCTGTCTTGCCTAGGTTCAATGCTCCTAGAATTGGTCAGGCTGATATTCAGATCTAATGGGTAGCAAAAACTATGACCAATAGAGCTTTGAACCGAGAAAAGTCATTTGATAATACCACCATGAATAGTAGTTCATATGAGCTGATGGTAATGTATATACGGAAAAATTCGCCATAATCTGATCTCGGGAATTTTTTACCATAGTCCGCGTAGAACATGGAAACTCAAGAAAAGTAGGATACTGGTACCCGAGAGACAGGGTTTTTTTGAAACCCCGAAAGCTGGTCTTTATTTTAGAGTTGAGAAGAATATCAAATCCAGATGAAATAAAAATTAATTGATGCAAAACAATAGACTCATTTATATTGGCTCACAAAGTGAATTAGTTTCATATCAAGGATAAGCCATTTTTGCGCGAAAAGAGTGTTGAATGATAACTACTATCCAGCACAGCATTACCTAGCTCCTTTAAATAAAGGATATGAGATAATATTATTAACACAGAACCCTTACACCTGTTTATATATCTGATAGATTTATCCATTTCCAGGTCGTGTAAGTTATCTCTCAATATCAGTAAGGTTCCACTGATAAGAGCTACGAATATTCGGATCATTCTGATCGCGTCGAGACCGCTCTACAGAGTCAGCTCACAACATGTCGTAGTATTGGCTTATGCTTCCTGGTGAGATATTACCCATACCATCTAATGTCCCAGTGTAATCCGATATAGTGTAATGGCTAGCACGGTCCGCTTTCACCGGGCAAATCGGGGTTCGATTCCCCGTATCGGAGTTTAACTATTTTTTTATTTCGTGATTGAATTAGTTGAAACTAAACCCAGATATGTTTTACCTTCACGCTGTGGCTGGCAATTTAAATTCTGGCGTTATCATTAGTTCAACAGTGGCTTTCCTTTACAATCTCTAAAAGCTTTCTGAAACTTAAAGTATTAGTTAATCACTTAGCATATCTAATAATTTGTACTTTAGTTGAATTGTTATAAGCCACCAATATATAGTAGTATGCTTGAATTGTTGTTATTTTTCGATCTTCAGGTTCAGCTCTTATTATATGATAACAACATATTTAGGAATATTTGGTTGAGGTGCATAAAATGAGAGATTACTACGGTTGTAGAGGTAACAAATGAGCTCAAACTATAATAGAGATACAGAGAATTTGAAGTAAGCTTTCAACGTTAGCTTCAAGGTACCAAAAACGTCACAATCCGTAGTCCAAAAACTAAATAAAATCTCAACGCTAACTCATTGCCGTGATCTGAACCAACACCGGTAAGACATAGATCAGGTGACAGGTAAGTCATATCAATCAGAACGGTAATCTCACCTGAACAGAAAAATGCAATTGAATTAGTTAGCGCTATTGAAAAAAAATTAAAGCTAGAAGGAAGTTAATTTTGGCGTAAATACTACTAGCCCATACTATTGGGCGGTGTCGATAGTTATGCTATGACGGAAATCTGTTATCCAACCTCCCCAAAATACTGGATACCGTTAATATATTGACCAAGATAATCTATTGGAAATATTTTGGTCTTATTTTGGAATAATAATTACTGTTGTGGTGTATTTTGTTATCAATCAAACTGAAAGTAAACATCAAGAAGGGTGGACCACAAAAATCATCTCCCCACCTTCCTCAACCTACGGTAAACCATACCAAACGCTGGTTGTTGTACACTATGGATTGGGAGAAAGCCCTAAAGTAAAACTCTAGAGCACCAAACCACAACTTTGGCTTGTTTTTTTTGTTTCTTTTCTTTGAAGAGAATATAAAATCTAATCAATTAAATGTGGTATATTTCAAACAAAAACTCAAGAAACAAATTTAAAAAAGACTGCAGCACCTTATGTTCCCACGTGGTCTCCCACCGTAGTACTTATGAAGGCTCTCACTGGCTTAACTATGATTGATCGGACGGGAAATCGTGCTTTCCAGTGGATATGGCCGCAGACATCAGTTTGAGCACTTACGATCAATATATTGCTGGATACAATATTTATTTAATGGCCCGGGGATTTGGCGATCATATATCCATTATCAGATTAAGGTTTAATACTACCATAGATATTCATTTTGATTAAACTTTATATATATTCATATATAGATGTCTGTATATTTTACCTTGGTTCAAGTAATAAATGAAATTAAACCAAAAAAAGGTGACAGACAACGCTTCGCACTTTTCTCAACAAATTTCACCTGTTCGAAGCCCACCAAGAACAAGCCTATTCTTCTGGCTTACTCCTATATCCTCTAGGTTACTAAAGTCTAATACTCCTTATTCATTTGGTGTAGTTTTTATGTATTTATGGAAGAATATTTATCTAGTTCCATTTAATAAATGGAATTAAACTAAAAAAAATCAATGAAAAAACCAAAAAGTTCTTGCCCTGATTATCTGATCTACCATATTTTGGTTTAAGATATTCTTAGTTTATTTTTTTCTAATATTACCCCCTCCTATGAAGGATTAATATTATACAGGTCATAATTTTGTTATTTAGGTAATGATACGTCAGGAAACTTTGGGGATATCAGTTGTATTTGGTTTATATCTTGATCGACTACTTAAATATTTATGGGAAGAATTGATTGGTGAACAGAAAAAGCTTTGATGTTTCTGCTGGTATAATATTCTGATAAAAATATTATATTCAAAGTAAAAGCCTGGCTTTGCTTTAACTTAATAATAAGTGATAACACAGCAGCCTTCTGTCTTTCTCTCTTAAAATGCGCTGGTGGTAAAAAGGCTAATGTTATCTGGCTGACAATATAAAAAATTTATATTGTCAGCCAGATAACAGTCCAGTATCAAAGCGTGGTAATCACCGGATACCTACAAATTAATTTAATTTAGGCTTAACCTCAAAGCCAGCTCTTGATAATTAATAATTGCACGATTGAACGATGAGAGCGGATAAAGTTATCAATATGAGAGAGATAATACTCGGATCTATGGTGGTTAGGAGAATGGTGCGACCTGGCCTTTCTCGTCAATCCACAAACTATTAATTCATTCAGAATTCCTATTTTTTCTTTATTTTTTCCCATTAATTAAAATACATTTTTACTTCTTAATAAGAATTCTATTTGAAAAAAATAATTAATTGCAAGATCAATAGGGGTGATAGAGTATTAGCAGATTAGAGGTGAATAAATACTAGTTATTAATCACTATTGATTATCCTATTTTTTTTAAAATTCTTTGATTAATTAACTATACCTGAATTATAATCACTTCTTATTTATCTCCTTTCTGCGTTTTATTCGACCCCATAATGAATTCTTTTTCAGAGACCTGGAGTGGCGGCAAGGGAGGCATTTGTAAGTTCAATTTTCGTTTACAGGAGATATATTGTTAAACTATGAAAACAGAGTTAAAGCAATCCATTAAACGTAGATAAAGTAATAGTGAAGAGATAACGTAACAAGTAACAGTGAGGATAAAGTCAGAGATTATTATCGAACAAAAGAGAGATAGGAATGAGGGTTTGAAGGATCTTATATAGAAATTAAATAAAGATAAAAATATATTATGTTGAAGAACAAAGCGGGGTGAGCAAAAGAAGTAACTGATATTCGAAATAATGACATTGGTTTAAATACTTTATGTTAGAAAGACGAGTATCTTCGAATATGCGATGGCAAAAGGCCAATAAAGTGGGAAACAGAAATTCCCTTAAACAATTTTTGTAATATTTAGCATTTTCAAATCTATATTGAAAAACTAAGGGCTCTATACTCTTATCATATTCTAAAAATAGTAGGTATATCCATCCAAACAGTTGTCCAACGAACTTGGGGTATATTATGGATAGCTCGTAAAAAGATGATTCAAATCAACCTTCGATTAATTGAAGTTTCCCATCTTTTGGCCCTGGGTTACTTATGGCACCTGGTAATGTACCTACACAAAAAGAAAACTCAGATAAAGTATGGGTATCTGTACCAACATATATTAACTGCGTGGAAAACTATTCTCGAACACACTTCAATGCACTACGAGATCACTATACTCCTTTGCTCCCATATTTCCGTATCTCCCTATCAATCTATCAAACACCTAATAATGGTATCTATCAAACATAAACAAGATTGATAACAAATTTCATGGAATGGAACAGTCGAGGGAGGAGAAGATTTAGGGAAACCCTACTCAAAAGATTGACGTATCCAGCATGGCCACGGTTGATAACATGGGAAGCGAGAAGGATTAACTCTAAAGACATAAATATGTGATTTCAAACAATATCATAATGATGTGAGTATAATTCTTCTTTTTCTATAAAGGATTTTTCTTTTTTTTCTCATTATTTTATCCAGGAGACGCATGCATTAAGTTAACTACAAATCCCTATTCATTTTCTTTATCTCTTCGTTAGTTTATAATACATTTCCGATTTAAAAAACAAAAAAAAATCTAAATTATTTTTTCAAAAAGATTAGTTTAACATTATTACTATCAATTCATTTTTGTATAGGTTTTTATCAATTTATTATAATAATATTTTACCTGGATTCAATTAATACACGAATTTAAACTAAAAAGTTGACAAAGAAAACGGAAAAGACGCATGATATGACATTGGCTAAATGTATCATGTACTAAACAGTCACGCTAAAACGATATATAGGCCATTTTTCTGTTTCTATTGTGCAGAATTATCTGAAAATACCCTTTTCAGCGTCGATCAGATAATTACCTGCATTGTGATCATGTACATTTGAGCAAAATCAGATAATTTCCACTGTCAACTTCTATTCGCCCAAATGCGTAGGCTGCACTGCTATGCATGATCTCAATGTAGTAGGGCAAAGACTGTGCGGCCCTCTCGGGTAAGCCTGCATGACTTGAGCACATTCTGATTTCGTAAGATAATAATGGCCCAGTTAGATCGTTTTCATGCATGTTTTCAGTTTTCCTCCCAAAATTTGCTCCAATTTGAGCTAATATTGACTCTTAAAAGGGAGCACCAGAAAATTGAAGATTGATAACGTTAGCTTGATGTATAATTAGTATAAAGCTGCAGCTTTGCCCGTTATTTTGGTGATCTCTGCCTTATCTCCGGCTTGGCATTTCTTGGCAGTAATTTCCACCTACATTAATTTCAAACTAGGCTGAAATCGTCCCAGCCGAACTATAAACGGCTGTACAAGATGGATTCAAATATGGTTATGACAATGAGTATGGATTCACCAATGGCTATGGAATCAGCAATGGCTATGGAATCAGCAATGGCTATGGAATCAGCAATGTCTATGGAATCAGCAATGGCTATGACAATGAATTCGGAATCAGCAATGGCTATGGAATCAGCAATGGCTATGACAATGGCTATGGAATCAGCAATGGCTACAATGAGTATGGAATCAGCAATGAGTATGGAATCAGGGATGGCTATGGGTATGCCCATGGGTGGTGACCCAGCGCCTACGATTCTGAGCGATGCAGGTGTTGATTTTTCAAATGAAACGCAAGCCTTCGACTACCTGCAAGAAATGCTGGATGATAGTACTCTCCAGATCACTGGCAATCATTACGCTACCTATTTCTGGTATGGTATAGTTGTAGTCCTTGGTATTGCTGGAATTTTTAACGCTATCCATATAATAACCTTGAGATTGCGAATCCGAGCCTCAGCTGCCAAACAATCACAACCAGCCAAACCCAAAACTTTCGTTGCTAAAACTATTACCAATATCACTGCCCTTTTGCGTAAGATCTCATACGCACAGGTTACACCTTATACTCCCTCTATAAGGGCCTTATGGTTTAAAATTCCTCCGGTTGGTACTATTCTCCTTCTTGTTACCTATCTTTGCTTTGTTCTTGCTTTAGAGTTCATTAATGTAGAAATAGAAGGTGGACTGCATTATACATCACTTGGGATTCGTGCTGCTTGGTTGGCGGTAGCCCAGGTGCCTCTCTTGATTCTTCTAGTCGGTAAGAACAATCTTATTGGCTTTATCACGGGTGCATCGTCAGATCGTCTTAATGTGCTTCACCGTTGGGTGTCTAGAGTATTGTTGCTTCTATCAACTCTGCATTTTGGTTACCTAAGTTTTGGATGGAACCAGGATGGTTTGATGCAATTAGAATGGTCAACAGATACCTGTCCTCCTACTGGTATTGCAGCTTACGCTATTTTACTTTGGCTTAATATTAGTACTCTTGCCCCTTTCCGTAATATGTGGTACGAATTTTTCGTCATCCAACATATTCTCACCTTCTTCGGGTTCATTATCGCTGTAATGATTCACCTGCCAGGTTCAGCTTTATACTCACGAGTTTACATTTACATTCCAATTGCTCTATACTTGGTGGACCGTATTGTCCGAACATTATTCCTAGTGTACCATAACAGAAGCCCTGCATGTGCAACTTTCACACAGTTAGAGGGAAATGTTACAAGGGTCTGCGTTCAATATAATAAGATAAAAAAATGGAGTCCAGGCTCTCATGTTTTTCTCTCTATCCCTGGGTTAGCTTTATTCCAATCACACCCGGCTACAATTGCTTCCGTTCCATCCTCACACAATAATAATCTTATCTTTATTTTGAAGGCACATAAGGGCTTCACTAATAAAATTATGAAAACCGCGTCCTCCACTTCGTCGTTTAATAACAATACTGAACTACCCTCCACTTCTCCCCAACAAAAATACGTTGCAATTATTGATGGCCCATATGGGGCGGCGACTGCTGATTTCGCCGCCTTTGATACTGTTCTGCTAATATCTGGATCCACTGGTGTCACATTTACCCTATCCATATTGTTAGATATCGCTCAGCGTTGTTCATTACAGAGGTTACCGGTTCGCCGCTTGGAGTTTGTGTGGTGTGTAAAGAAAGTATCTTGGACTTCTTGGATATCGGAAGAGTTAATTTCAGCTTTTAATCAGCTTCAGGAGGTTGGTGTTGATGTTAACATCAAGATATTTGTCACTAGTGATGATTCCTTCGCCGAGTTTACACCCCTGGTAAATGAAGCGGTGAGCTCAAATACTGATACCAAAGTTGGTGCTTCAATGGAGAAAAGTCTTGACACTGATAGCAGTGAGAATGTGGCTACTGATATTACTTCTATTGCAACATACAAATATGGGCGTCCCCCAGTTACCCAACTATTATCCGAGTTAACTAGTCAGGCCGAAGGTGAGGTTGGTGTTGCCGTATGTGGACCCCCAGGTTTAAATTCTACCGTCAGAACAGGTGTGGCAAATATTATTAGTTTGCGCAATGACAAACAAGGTATCTTCCTTCACGATGAGAGTTTTAGTATATAAACTAAAATGAGCAAGATTTGTGTATATTTTTATAGCATGAGCTGGTTCTCTTCTTTTATATAGTTCTACTTCTCTAATCAAATATTGTTATTTCTCTAAGCTGATATGCTACCTATAACGAATACATATACCTCTCCGAATTTATTAGTTCTCTCTAGAGTGTTGCAGCAGTAAGTATTTTTTTAATCTTTTCAAGTCTATTCTATACTAGGGTAATTTTGTTTAAAAACTATACGATAGCACATGTCAATAGTTTAACAGGGAATATGCAGCTTGGCAAGGGCATGAGATTTAAAGGTTATATATGAACTTCATAATGTTGAGATCTGAGATTATTATAAAAATTATTAAAGAATTTTAAAATCCTAATACATTGTGTTTTATGTTTTTGCAGAGTATTGCTGATATTATATGTATGGATAAGTGAGAATTAAAATAGTTGAGGAAGAAATACTCTAGCTATATACTCTATCGAATAGAATCTGATTTATGATTATCATAATCTCAAATTATCCTTATTATAACTACCAAATCAAAACCGTAAATTTTATTTATTACAAGTCTGATACACTTTCGTTTAATATGGAACTACTAACCTGTGAGCTATTAAACAAGATCCCTGAAAACTACCCTTCCTTTTTGAATCTCATATCCAACACTTATAGTCGGCCAATAAAATGAAAAAATAGTAAAATTTGAAAATAGCTTGGAAGCCAAATTTTTTTTCACACGCTGGGGTAAATATGGATCATCCGTCATATTTTAATTATTTTCTCAGTTTCCACAATTCTCGAGGTAAATTATACCTTTTTTTCTATCCATATATATCCTGGCTTGCTTGACTTATTTATCCCAGATAGTTAAAATTTGCCTTCTGGTCCATAAAATCAAGACCTCTCACTGGTATACCTGTCTACTGTTTTCAACTCCTGATCTCTAGACATCTCAAGATTTTTGCTCATTGATTGTTCTTTTGCCCATTCCGCCCCGAAGCTGATTGAATTCTTATTCCTCACTTAACCTGATCTTAAAGTTCGCTTCTTTTTACAACTAAAGCTAATGCATTTCAAGGCTTGATCCTAATCAAAAAATCTAGATGCATTATATTTTATTATACCTCTATTTCATCAAGGGACCCATTCCTATCTGCCCAATTAGAATTTTAACTGTAGTTTAATCTTCCTAGTCAAGAAATAAATATTATTATATTGATTTTTACATTGTAATATGGAATATGCGTGTTGGGCCCAATATGGGACTTTTCCAGCTTAGCACGGCAAGCCCCAGCCGTGCCTTAGACCCCGTCTCCATGATCCAAGATCTAAAATGACACTATCAAGCACCATGAGTACTGCAATTAATGACGAAGGCGATATTTTATATAACTACGCCGAGGATGAGATGCGTACTATGAGCGAATACGATTATCGAGACAATCGTGACGCGTTACTGTTTGCCATTGACGTTTCGCGTACGATGACGCAGATTTCCGAAAAATTAGGCGGCATCTCGGCGTGCGAACTAGCGCTCAAGTCTATCTATGACTGTATCACTACGCGGATAATTGAGAATTCATATAATTTAACCGGGGTGATCTTGTACGGGGTTGATAGCGATAAAAGTCAGTGCAGGGTGTTAATGCCATTGAGCGTACCAGATTCAACGGCAATTAAGGATCTTCGTGATTACTTGCAAGACGCGGACTTGTTTCGAAGCGCATTTAAACTTAGTGAGGAAACCTCACCGACCAAAGTGGGCGATGTACTGTTTTTGGCTAATCAACAATTCGACGCTTTTGCATCCAAAATCCCGAGTCGACGTTTGATTCTAATTACCGACAACGACAGTCCTGAGGATCACGCTAAATCATTGCTTCACGCCAAGACACGGGCTAAGGATCTATATCATCTCGGAATCAAGATCGAGCCCCTTTTTCTTTTGCACGAGTTCAATAATGAAAGCTTTGACCCTAGTATATTTTACGATGAATTGATCTACGATACCGTGACAGAACCCCTGGATGAGGGATTCGAACAATTAGAAACGGAGGTTAAATCGAAAACCCAACCTCTTTTGGCGAGTAATTTATCCTCGGAAATTTTAAGCCGCCGAATGACTCGTCGCCCACTGGCCACCAACACTATCGTACTCAATGATCAAATCAATATAAGCGTACAGACTTATTTACTCTATAGTCAACAAAAACCCAGTAGAACGGCTTGGATATACACGCAGGGTGAGGTAGCCAAAACTGTGGATGTTGACACTAGGGTAGTAGTGAGCAGTACTGGCAAGGATGTGTTACAGAAGGACGTACGCAGGACTTATCGATTCGGTAACGAGTTTATTAAGTTCACACCGGAGCAGTTAGAGAAATTCCGATATTTTGGCGAACCCACTATCCGAATTTTAGGCTTTAAACCGACATCTTGGCTCAAATTTGACGACAAAATCCGACCCAATTATTTTGTGTTCCCCACGGACAAGAAATTCCAGGGGTCTATCCGCGCGTTCAGTGCCCTATACCAATCGTTGATGCGAAAAGAGAAAATTGCTATAGCCTATGTGATTAACAAAAAGAACAGTACCCCTTTCTATGCTGCATTAGTACCTTCGCCCGAGTTGCCAGATTCTCCCCACAGTGCATCCCCCGCTGGTTTATTTATGATCCGTCTTCCCTACGCTGATGATCGCAGACAGGTACCATCTATCCCCGTGGATCAGCAGATCTCGGCACCGGATAATCTGGTGGCCAAGATGCGCGATATAATCTACAAACTAAAAATGTCCAAGGGCTACGAACCCCATCGTTATAATAATCCATCATTGCAGTTTCATTACAGATCTCTACAATCGGTAGCATTGGACGATGAGTATTTGGGGCCCGTGAGTATCCAAGACAACACGGAGCCTAAATTTAATTCTATTGAAAAAAGAGTAGGTGAAGTTATTGGTGAGTACAAGGAGGCATTGTCGGAGTTTTTGGACAATAATGGAATGGAGAACAATGACAATAACACACAACCGCCCGCGAAAAAACCAAGGATTAGCTCTCCCGTTATTGATATGAGAGAATTGTGGAGGCGTTATGAGACTAATACCGTTTATAAATGCACGATGGAACAATTGAATAATATTATCAATAGAGCAGAGGTAAAGAGGAGTGCGATCCAGGGTACGGCTAAAGAAATCTTAGTGGATTCGGTGATGACGTATTTAAAGACATTTTCGTCGTTGGACGATCTAGAAAAGGCCATTCCTAATGAACAATAGAAGAAGTATGAATGGAAAACGATTATATAAAAATAAATACTATTATATTAAAAATAATTATCATTATTATTGTCACAAATCTCAACGTGGTAGTCGTGTTAGGATTACCCGGAGGTGATAGGTAGTAGTAGTATGATCGAACAAGCACTTCCATCCCTAGCTATACTGGCAAAATACAAAACACAAACACCAATTTAGAATGCTCAAGAGATACGGTATTAATATTGCCCAAAGATTAAGTCCTCGATCCGTATTGACAAGATCTCGAGTTTATCAAAATGTCCTGGCCTTACCCGTCCTGGCTAACTCAAAAAGACTTAACCATAACCACAGTCATGACCACAACGATGGAGTCCCCCGAATGCAAATCCCGGCCGATTTCAAGCTCATTCAAGGCGAATTACGAACTGAGATTCTGACCATGGGCGAAAGACGTCGAAAATTACGTGAAGAGTTTGAATCTACTACCAGTGAAGAGGATACGGACAGCGAGATCAAGTATCAGATCATGATGAACAATATTATTGATGATTTGACCACCTCGTCCTTTCCCATAATCCGTGTACCCAGCTTCGAGGAAGCCAAGATCTGTAAAGAGCTTAGTAAGTATGATGAGGGCCTGAAGGCGCTTAACGTGGGTCTGGTTAACGAGACCAAGGAGGAGATTGTCAAGAGTTTTAACGATTTAGTCCAGAGTGATGTCTTGGTATGCACACAAGCTGGCTTTGAACTATTTGTTGAGGAGGTCCAGGCCAAGACCGGTGAAGTCCAAATTGAGTAGTTTTGTAAATATAAATAATAGTGGTAATAATAATAGTAAAGAAAAATATAAAAAAAAAAATCAAAATCTGAAATTCGTGGTGACTTAACGGTGCGACGTGGCATATGAGCCCTCTCTAGCGAGGAAAAAAAAGGTTAAACAGGTTTGCAGCATTTAAACCACCGACAACAACACCACTTTCGACGACGCGTTCAACGACGAAAACGATTATATATATTCTCTGGCCTAGCCATTATTGAACACATTTAATCGGTGTTTTGGAGTTGTAATTCAGTTGAGATTCAGGTTTTAAAATTGTCAGAATCGTTGAAGACCCCTTTCCGAGGACATTTTACATTGTTGAAAGATACCTTCCACCTTGCTGACATTTCACCTTTTTCAACCTTACAATGCGTTTAACCTTTGTTAAAGCGCTGAGTTTGGCTCTGACCGTATTAGTTATTCTCTTCTTCGTGGTACCCAAGAACCGGATCAGCCCCGCTGGCCTGTTACCCACGACTGAAGCTGAGATTAACGCCCGAATCCGTCAAGCCCGCGGTGAGGTCGAAAGCGTATTAAAGGAGCATCAACGGATCACTAATGAAAAGATTGATGATCACAATAGACGATTAATTGCTTTAGAGACTGATCGCCGATACTTGGAAAAGCAAATCTCACAATTGAGACGTTTACCCACTGGTGCCTCGATCCGTGAACAGTTATCATTCCAATTCCCCTATGATGTCAAGCGGAAGTTCCCCGCCTATATTTGGCAAACCTGGAAATATACCCTAGACGATCCTAACTTAAACCAAATAGAGAAGGAGAGATCATTATCATGGCGTGAAAAGAATAATTGGTTCGTTCATGAAGTTCTCTCGGACGCCAATGCCCAGGCGCTCATTCATCATCTTTATATGAATGTCCCCGATGTCATCGAGGCCTACAATGCCCTGCCACTTACCATTCTCAAGGCTGATTTCTTTAGATATTTGATCTTATTGGCCCGTGGTGGTGTTTACGCTGACTTTGATACCGAGAATCTTAAACCCATCCCTAATTGGATCCCCTCTGATGTGGATGCCCAATCCATTGGTTTAATTGTGGGTATTGAGGCTGACCCTGATCGTCCCGATTGGAACGAATGGTACGCGCGCCGTATTCAATTCTGTCAATGGACCATTCAGGCTAAACCCGGTCATCCTGTCCTCAGGGAGATTGTGGCCAAAATTACCGAAATCACTCTGGATAAGAAGAAGAATAAGAAATTGGACTTGCCGGATTCTAAACAACGGGGTAGTGAAATCATGGATTGGACCGGACCAGGTATTTGGACTGATGCCGTCTTTGACTACTTTGGTGATTCGCTTAAATCAGGTATTCATGAACCGGTCACTTGGAAGGATTTCACTAATTTAGTGGTACCAAAGGCAATGTCGGATGTTTTGGTCTTGCCTATTACCTCATTCTCCCCCGGTGTGAATGTCATGAACGCCCAGGGTGTTGATCATCCGTTGGCATTTGTTAAACATCATTTTGAAGGTAGCTGGAAACCCGAGAGTGAACGTCATATTGGTAATTAAATAGATTGAAAAGTAATAAATTTATAAATTATATATGTATTAGAAAATCGGAAAGGACAACGAGAATAGAACTTTATAATGGACGGAAACAGATATGATTGATTAGGAGTTTGAGTAAGAACAAGGCAAGCCAGGCATATGACGACTTGTCGCAGTATCTCAAACTCCAGGATCCGTTCGTTGAGTTTAAACAAAACTGTAAATGAGGGAAATTCAAGAGAGAGAAAGATAAAGAAATAATAAACCAAGGTTCCGGGATCAGTAAGTTGAAGGAGGAATACATTACGACTTTACAGTTTGGGGACAATAATTCGAACCAAACTAGGATATCATCTTTGAAAAAAACCACAATTTCTCAATTGTGAGTTGAATAAAACATACGTTGGAGTATAGGAAAGGGTTTAAGATACCTTCCTTTCACCGCCCAGGTCTAATATAGTATTTTAATAGTTTATTCTTTATATATATATACTTGTACAATCTTGTCAATGTCAGAAAGGCTAGACAAGATTTTAATCGAGGAAAGTTGTAAAATCATATAACTATAAACTTAACTTCCTCAAACAGCCCAATCGTTCCATCTATACAATCTTGCCCTGACTCTCCAAAGCCTCAATCAAGCCCATTAAAGGTTCCAATTCGCGTTTATTATCCAACAAATCAAACTCCTTACCAAAGCTTATAAAATGGGCGAAAAAAGAATTCCAATGGGCCTCCAACGAGAAATGAACCAATTTGTCGAAATGATTATGGTAAATATGGGCAAAGATCCTAAACATTTGCCTATAGATATTTTTCAACACGGCCACGAAATGTGGCGGGAAGGGCACCCCCTGTTTAGTTGGGAACAGCGCGGTATCGTTAAATTTATTGGAAATCCAAGTAAGAACGTAGTCGATGTACATGTTGGCCGGTAGACGGATAGCCTTCTTATTAGCGTCGATCCAGAGGTAATCGATACCAGGCCCAGCGTTCATGGTTGGGCAAGTAGCGGGGGTAACGAATTCGGAAATCACACCGTAGAATTGATTCAGGTGAGTGAAAAATTCAAATACGTTAAGGGCGAGCCATTCGTTGAGGTCGACATATTTAGGTAACATTACAATGGTCTTGAAACTGCCCTTGACAAGTGCCGTTTTGACAAAGGGTTGACTAAGGAATAAGGGATGATATGCTTTTTTAGCCTCTTGAAGTTTTTGTTCCTGAAGTTTCTGTTCCTGAAGTTGTTGTTGCTGTTGTAGTTGTAGTTGTTGTTGTTGTTGTTGTTGTTGTTGTTGAGCTTGAGCTTGAGCTTGGGCCTGGGCCTGAGCCTGAGCCTGGACTTGTTGTTGCTCCTGTCTTTGTTGATTCAAACTATATGATGAACCATTATATTGCCCCAACTTTGCTAGATTATTTCGATTATTCTCCACTCTTGTCGCCTCGCCCCTATTATTAGCTTCCCCCCGACTGACTAGACTGGTCTTACTGGGCGACGACAAATTAGATGAGTTAACCGGGGTACCAGGCGGGTTAGCCGCTGGCTTGGTCTTTTTAGACGATCGACCGAATCTAATGGGGTTAATATATAGAATATGACTAAATAGGGTTAATTAAAAAAAAGACGTACCGTAGTGAGGAGAAAAAGGACATCATATTGTTGGCTGATTTCAGGTAGAGTTGAGGGAGCCAAAACCGGTGATGAGGTTGGATATAGGTCCTGGCGATTATGTAATCACGGGGTGAATTTTTGGCATTTTTGAAAATTTACAGAAAAACACCAAAGGAAACCACCTTCTTTATTAATTATCATGAGAGGGATACAAAAAGGTGCAAAGTTGAGGAAGGACGTTAAGAGAAGGTTTTATTCTTGGAACTCCAGATGGTTTATAGCCCAGCTGTGGCTTTAACTACGGTAAAAACATACACAGATTAGAATCATCACGAGGATCGTATTAAATATATATATAAACCAAACGTACGTAATATAAAAATTATAAAGCGATAGAAAGAGCCGAAATCAAAAAAAAAAAAACCAATCAAAAAAGAAAAACAAACAAAAAAACAAAAAAAAAAATCCAAAATAGTGAAGAGAGAAAAACAAACAACATAAAAACCAAACACACAAAGGACATTAAATCATTTCAAAACACGGGAGGGAGGAGAGGAAAGGAGGAAATAATGCGGGTTCTTTCGAGACAAAAGAAAAGAGCAAAACCTTCCTCAACTGTCCACCGTCCACGGTGCACCAGCCACGCGCCTACCATCCATTAGCGACGACTTCCAGCTTAACCTTCCATCAAATGGTTAATTTCGTCGTCGGACATGGACGAATAAGCCAAATAATAAGGCGAAAAGACGCCCCAATGGAATCTAATCAACACCAACAATCTATCTGCCAAGGCGGCCATATTTTCCTTAAGATGACCGCCCCAATTAGCCGGCAGGCCGGTGACGTTAGTAGGGGCTGAAACCAATGATATCGAGGGGTTGCTAATGACCGAGGGCGCGGCCATGGCGGCCATTCCGGCGGCCGTTGTTCTTGTTGTAACGCCGGCTAATATGGAGGAAGAAGCCACTAATGACGACCCAACCGAGGACGACGATGAAAGGATATTTATCGACAACACTATGCGTTGGTGAAGCTCGCGCATTAATTTGCCCTCAACCAGCTTATACACCTGAGAAGTCGGTTGGAGATGAGTGGTTAACCAATTATTAGCCAGGTCAATCAAATTAGCCGGGGGTAGAGATGTTTTCGGGTTGGTAAGACCATAAACTCGCGAGGCAAGCTCGAGCGCTAAAACGCCAACGTTCTTGGTCCATTTGGTATTACCGTTAGAATCGGCCACAATGGCCATGATATCACGACGTAAAGTCTTCAAGGTTTCATCGGACAATGCGGCGCGTTTGATTACGACGGACCCCTTGGATTGATGCACCATCTGCTGATAGAGCATAAGACATAATGATGAGCATACTAATTGACGTAATTCGGCACAGAAGGTGGCTAAACGCGCAAAGTCAAACGAAAACGTAGGAGGGAATTCAGAAACGGTATCCTCAGAGGCACAGGAGATTAAATTTAAAACTCCCAGTACAAAAGCTGAGCGTGAATTAGCTTCCCCATTATTATTATTTTCGCTGTTATCTTCGTTGACTTTGTCGTAAACCTTACGGTACCAATCTAAGATTTCGGTCATGGTTAATTTGCCCCTATTTAAACTCTGAGTGTAGTAATCTTGTTCAAAGGCGACGGCGGTATCGATTAAAACGGGTCTCAGGGATCTGATTTGATGATTAGCCACATCCAACTTCATAGCCTCTAGAATGGCAAAGATCATGCGTAAACCCTGGACTAATTTCGTGGGGTCTCTCTCGTTAATGCCCGAAGTAATTCGGTACACCATTTGATCGACCCAACTGTCACGCATGGGGGCGCAATGGGCTTTGAAGATCACGGCCAACCATTCAGCGAGACCGGCGAAATCTAATGCCCGGTGAAGGACCTGTTGAAGGAGTAATTCGGGTTCCAAAACGGAATGAATATAACCTTGATCGTCCACCGGTAACAGCGTGACTAAAATCTCACGTAGCGTTATTAATAAAACGGGTAATTTGGTAACTTGGGGTTGGGGGTATTGAACAGGATCATTAAGTTGCTGACATTCTGCCAAAATGGCGTCCCAGTAGATTTCCGCAATTAGACGTTTCTTCTTACCGCGTTCACCGTCGAGATTGGCCCGGAATTGTAGTTGAGGGTCGAAAACGATATCATGACGGAGTTGTGGGTTTTTAAAGATTTCCTGGAGGTCGATCTCACGTAGCGATTGGACGTTTACAGGGGGTGGTTGAACGCCCTTTAAGGACAACAAGGTTATGGGCGATGCATTTACGGGTTTACTTATAGGGGAGGTTGGCGCCAACTTAGCCGTGGTAGCAGCATTAGTAGTGGCCACCAGGGTTGTCGAGGCCACTGAAGAGTCAAACCCGCGGTCTAAGAATTTGGGGTTGAATAAGGAATGGTCCAGCTTGACCTGATGACTGTATTTTTGAATTCTATTTTTATGTTCGCACATGGCGATGTTGGGCAGCGAACGGGCCCGCGCATGGTTATGATTTTGATGTTGATTTATCGTAAGGATGTTGTTGTTTCGGCGGTAGGATTTACTATTGCGACGATTGCGACGACCCGCGAGACTCGAGGGCGCAAACGCGCACTCGGAGGATGTTGAGGATTGGGACGAAAACGAGGATTGGGACGAAAACGAGGATTGGGAGGATCGGTCCACGCCGGCGGGCGATGGCGATGGCGATGGCGATGGCGATGGCGATGGCGACAGCGAGGGCGACAGCGATGGCGATGCCATATTCACGGCCTCGAGGTCCACCTCGACATCCACCGTGGTGGCCATGAGCGACATCGTGGAGCAGCGTCGGCCCGTTGTAGCGGCGGTGGGCGCCTGTGTGGTGGTGGAGGGCGTGGAGGCCTGTGTGGTTGTGTCCATTTCGTCCGAGTTCATCATGGAATGATTCATCTTGAGAGCGAGAGAATGAGTGGGTTGTGTGGGGGGGGTAGTGAGTGTAAGTACTTGACGAAGGCCTAAAGCGAAAGTGGGAATGGCAAAGAAAGGAGAGGAGGGGGCGACAAGAGAGGGAAATGAGGCCGAGAGATGAGTAAAAAAATGACAAAAGTTGGAGATGTGAAAAAGTGAAAATGCAGCGCAGAGCGACGGCCGCGAGATTGGTGTCAGCTTAGTCAGGTGAGACACTGGGCCCAACAGCTGCCAAGCTCCGTCGGCCCCTGACGGTTTATATACAAATATATATATATATAAATATATATATACATATATTAATATTAATATACATATTTATAATCGCATATATACTGATACATTAAAATACTAATATATTGATACACTAATATAGTGATAATACCAGTGGTTCCACCTGCCCGTCCACCCACCCGAACCAAGCCAACCAGCCGATAAACAAAATAAAAGTATAGCCCACAGAAATGGCCCATTTGTGGCCCAACGGCGTGCAGATATGCACCGTCGGCGAAAACGGGCCAAACGGCGTCGCGGCGCACGAGGGCCGCACATTTGTCAAATCGGCGCTAAATTGGCGCCAACCCCCACGCGGAGGCGCGCCGCAGGGTTGGCTGCCACCGCGAGCCCACCCGCGTACGTCAGCACAAGCCTGACGGGCGATTGGCCCGTTGACTTATTGGCTCGTTGACAGATTGGGCTAGAATAGCCGCGCGCCCGTTGTGTTGACTCACCGCGATGACTCGGTTTGGCTGGGTTGGACTTAGGTTGACTCAGACTGACTCAGGTTGACTCAGGCTAACTCAGTGGGACTCAACGACCCAACCACTCAGGTTGACTCAGCTTTTTTTTTGGGGCCTATCTAAAACATCTTTGAGGCCATTCTGAACAGACGGACTTTTCATACTACTCTATTACTCTATCACAACTATCTCGAGCCTATGTGCCTATACTTTTATATACATTCCTATACTCCTATATCCCCTATTCGTAAGGCACTGACACAATCATTACAATCATTACAATTTACAATCATTGCAATTTACAACCATTACAATCATTGTAATCGTATATAATCACTACAATCATTATAATCATCACAATTACAATCATCACAATTACAATCATCACAATTACAATCATCACAATTTACAAATTACACAATCAGGTACAATCATGTACAACCCCGACTCTCCCAAGGCCCAACCCTAACCACGCAAAGTGCAAAACTGCAACTCCCAATTAAACCTCCAAATCAAACTGCCAAATGTGCAGGATTATCACCGACCCTTGCCATATTAGACTGGGCTTTTTACGGTTCAAAGCAGTGAGGGTTGATTATTGTCCACTGATCGGGTTAAAACTACCTCAAATATCATCGCTCGAATTATATCGTTCAATATAGCTTCCTTCCTTCCTTTCCCCCCTCCTTCCTACCCTCGTTTCTTCGTTTCTTCCCTCCTCCCCTCCTTCCCTCCGTCTTCCCTCCTTTCATGGGACTAAAAGCTTATCTCCAATCGGATATGCCCCCCGGGGGTCCGCACGCGGTCACGCGTCTCCAAACCTCGTTTGATCCTCGTATTACCTACCAAAGGGTCGCGCAACATAAATTCACTTTAGCTAGTGATTGGTACTACCTTCTTATGGCGGGATCTTTGACCTTTTGTTTCATCATTATTGAATCACCTAATTTACTCATCCGAATCATTATTGCCCTGACCCTACTCTTACTTATGGCCATGCCCATTACCGGTCAATTCTTTGTCCCCGTATTGGCCATTTTCAACTGGTTAATTCTGTTTTATTCCCCTAAATTTATCCCCTCAGAGTATAGACCCCGCATCTTTGTACGTCTCTTACCGGCTTTGGAAACCATTTTATACGGTGGTAATCTCTCATACTCCTTAGCCAAGAATCAGTCCGACTTTTTAGATATTCTCGCTTGGATCCCCTACGGCTTATGTCATTTCGGGGCCCCCTTTGTGGTCTCCATCCTCTTATTCCTATTCACCCCACCCAAGACTCTACCCTGTTTTGTATTTTGCTTTGGGTTCATGAATTACTTTGGCGTTATTATTGAACTGATCTTCCCTAATGCCCCACCCTGGTATCAATACATTCACCATCTTGATCCGGCCAATTACACCATGCCCGGGTCGGCCGGCGGGTTGGCCCGTATCGATAAACTAATCGGCCTTAATCTCTATTCGGGTGGCTTCAGTGCCTCATCAATGGTATTTGGTGCCTTCCCATCCATGCATTCGGGATCGGCCATCATGGAGGCCCTATTCATGAGTCATGCGTTCCCGAAACTCACGCCTCTGTTTATTTTCTACGTGTCCTGGATTTGGTGGAGTACCATGTATTTAACCCATCACTATTTTATCGATTTGACCGCGGGCGCCATCTTGGCCTTCACCGTATATTATCTCGTAAGAATCACCTGGCTGCCCAAGATGGTCGAGGGTAAGGTCAGTCGTTGGAGTTATGAAACTATCGAGATTGGTTACGCGGGTGGCCCGCCTAAGTTTAGGAAAAGTATGGAATTCGATAGAACTTATATTGAATTGCAAAACACCGCAACCCCAATGGAATCCTTAATTTTCGAGAATAATAACATAAATAATAATAATAATAATCATAATGGCGTGGTTAATGTGATGTCCGAAGACGATGAATTTGATTTGGATATCGATCAGGAAGTCAGGGAATTGATTTCTAATCGTAATTCCTTGTCAGAGAGCGATTCAAGCGAGTATCAGGAGACTAAGTTGTTGAGATAGACTGTCCCTTTTTCCCGAGAGAGTTTACATGTTTGGGATTTGTGCCCTTTTGGGGCCTTCCAGCGATCATGATTGAGCTGAGTTTTATTTTATTTGGCGCCATTATTATTTTCTTCATTTGCTTTACCATCATCTTTCTTCATTTCTTCATTTCTTCCTAATATTTATTTTCTTGGTCATTATGGTCATTTTCTTAATTATCTTCATTTTCGTCGTTGGCGTTGTCGTTCTAATTGGCTTATGATTTTCCTCTTCTTCTTCTTTATTTTTTTTCCTTCTTCATAATCGAGTTTTTCTCGTCTTTTTACAATTTGCGTATACTTTTTATAGATTTAATTATATGTGATTTTACAACTTATCCTGTCCCGAATAATGTATTCTCAATTTGGGAAAGAAAAAAACCCAACAAACCACCGATTAAACAAGGCATTATTACTTATGCGGAAACTAGTTATATCCATTATTGAACAAGCTTTTCCCATTTCTCATCTATTTCCTTTTTTCTCGTTTCTTACAAGTTATTCTAGATTGAGTAATCATGAGAGGGGGGGGACAGAATTTCTTTTAATGAATTAAGTATTTATAAAATATACGTTTTCTCCTGTAAGCTCAGTATTCTTTTCTCTTTTTACCTTCTTTCTTTCTTTCCTTTCTTTCCATTCTTTCTTTCTCCTTTGTTTGCTTTTTTGGTAAAGGTGGATCCATGACCAACTGCTAAAACCCAAGGTCCTAATTGGACAATTAGAGATGTTTAGTAAAGATATAAAACACAAGAATAGCCAACAACAGATGACTATGGGGATAGTATTAAGCCCGCGATACGACCAGAAGGATAATCAATATATAGGTAGAACATAAACAATGATAATATTAGATTCTAATTCTTTCTTTATAATTGCGATCTATCCGATTTTTGGGGCATTTGAAAATTCAATTGAATTTTTTTTAAAATAGAAGTTGATACGTTTCACACATAATGATTCAATCATTATCAGTTTTATCCTCGATATCATTGTCTGGGAAACTCATGAGATTTGACTTTACCAAAAGGTGTGACATATCACCAAGATCCTCGGAGGCCTCGGATATATATCCATTTCATCAATATTTGCTCAGAGAGTTTCTTTGGGCCTTTTTTTTTTTGAGGATTTTATGAAATATCAAACCAAGCATTCTTTTTGTTTTTTGTTTTTTGTTTTTTGTTTTTTGTTTTTTGTTTTTTTTCAGACCCTGGTGAATAATTCTTCATACATCATAAGATTCGAAATAGAGGTGTTTTCTCTGATATATTCTTGGCTTTTTGCCTCCTGTCTCCTCAGGATGTGATCTTTAAAATGTCTTCATTTAATTATTAATTCCTTCCTTCTTACTTTTCTTTCGGAGTTTCATTATCCATCGGATTTGTAAAGATAATCATGTGCCCAGGAATCAGGTTTTTTTCTTCCCCAACCGTCCGCTAAAGGGTCCTTTTTGTGTGCGAAAGTGTCCTCTCGACGTAAGCCGATTATTTAGGTTGGTGAGACTATCGGATAAAATAGCGTTGTTTTTTTCTCTTTAGGGGGGGTATGAGGATAAACGATTGAGGCTTTGGGGAGTATTGTACCTCCTGTGCAAGATCTGGGGAGACCAAAGAAGAGAAGAGGGGTTTTAGTTTTTAAAGGAGAAGAAATTGAGTCCAATAGGTGTAATCTGCCTACAATAGGAGATCTGAAATGTGGACCAAATAACAAGTCGGGTTATCATCCCTGGTTTGTGGAGTCTTATACGGGATTGTTGGATTTTGAATATCACGTTTGGTTTGGCTTCGGATAATGTTCACAGTATTAGTCCCCTCGGGGAAAATGGTATAATCCATCATACCTTCTTCGTCTTCATCTTTGTCCGTTCATTGCAGTTAATTTTTCTAAATATGCTCTTTTTTTACGGAGAATCTGGAAAGTTAGAGCTCAGAGACACCGGATACGAGATATGAACGTAATGACTTTTGGGAATGAGTGACTGAGTATTATACGAAGGATAACTTTGTTTTAAATTCGTTTATTTTTGATGACATCTTTGTTAGATCTTTGAGCCCAAAGGACTTTAGGATAAATTTTTTTTTTTCCTATAAACCTTATTAGTTTTGCATAAATTTGAATTCTTTATATTAATTTGGGCGTCTGGTGTAGTTGGTTATCACATGCGCTTAGCATGCGCGAGGTCCCCGGTTCGATTCCGGTGTCGTCCAGTTAACTTTTTTTCAGTACTCGGGTTGAGTTTTTTAAGATGAAATTTCAATCCATCAACCCCCCAAAGAGGGGAAAAAAAAACAAAGTCTGGTCTTAGTAGAACTACTCGACCAAAATTATTCCGAAGAAAGTGAGAATTGAACGGTAAACATATTCTGAATCTGCGATGAGGAGATAATCAGGATGTGATACCCCTGCTTACTTATCTAAGATCGCATACCCAGATTACCGTTACAAGTAACCATTAAAGATAGAAGTCCGATTACTTCGATAATGCAGGTTGATTGGTAACTGTACCTGGTTACAGATGAAATAAACCTAATCACTATTATCTAATATAATATCAGGATGAAGATTGTAGGGAGGGAATAATATATTGTACAAGATACAGAAGAAAAACAAACTTTAAGAAGTGAAATAATGTATGTGGCGTTAGATACAGTAATATCTGTCACCGAAATCACCTAAACCGGGACAAATGTACTTGTTATCATCTAATCCTTGATCAATTACACCAGTGATAATCTTGACCTTGGGGAACTTTTCAGTGAAAAGTTGGATACCCTCAGGCGAGGCCACTAAATTAAGGAAAAAGATTCTTTCTTGGGGAACGTTTCTGGACATAAGGACTTCAACGGCCATGGCAGCAGAACCGCCAGTAGCAAGCATAGGGTCAAGCAAGAAGACGTAACGGTCAGCGATATCTTCAGGAAGCTTATCGTAGAACAATTTGGGAAGGGCAGTTTCTTCATCACGTTGGATTAAGATCTTACCGATACGGACACTACGACAACAGTCTCTGAGGCCCTGTTCCATTGATTCACCGGCTCTCATGATGGACACACCACAGATCTTACCTTGAAAGGTGACACCATCAAAGTCAGTGCCGGTGGCAGTTTGAACGGCACGTCTGGTAACGGGGAGTTGGTTGAGGCCTTCTTCGACTAAAAGACGAATGATACGGTCCGAGTAGAAGATGAAATCACTACGACGGGTAGCCTTATCACGAATAATACTGTTGAAGATAGGAGTAAGCATCGGAGTGCTAAACGCAATAAAAAAAAGGACATTTGTAGAACTAAATAGAACTTACGTGTATAAACTAAGAAGTTGGTTGGTTTGGGGAAGGACGAGAATATTATCTTGATTGGACATCTAAAGGGGAATTGACCGACAACGATTATGTTAGCGGAGGCCACCCAGGACTGAGCCAGGCAAGATACACAGGCCATACATACCTTGAAAACGGTCAGTTGATTGTGAATCTGTGTAGATCTGGTAAAGAAGAGAAGCTGCGAATAGCGAAAAAATGTTGCTGTACCGTTCAGGCAATGATCGGAATTTCTTTGGTGCGGCTGGCTCGAACTTTTTCTTTTGGCATTTTTTTTGGTTGGGTACGTATTTAATACAAATTCGGGCCTTTGAAGGCCCCGGGTTTAGATTATTTTTTCTACTAATTTACAGAACAAAGATACAAGGGATATTATATAAACATATTATTCACGACTATCTATTGCTTAACAATAGCGCTACGGGGCACGGCCCTCGCGGCTTCGGCCACCTTGGGCGAGTAATGCTTTTCGAGTAAGATAGTTTCCCAGATCGTAGCCGCTTCAGGATTACTGTGCTCGGGCATATCGACCACCAAGTTGCACACCCCGTTGGACACACGATCTTCGGTGGAGAACAACGCGGGGAGAATAGAGAACTTTTTAAGCATCTTATCAAGCACACGGAGTAAGGCAATCGTGGACTTCTCGGGGCAGTGTAAGGATGCCACGGATAAACGCTTAGCAAAGGATTCAATTCTCAACTTTGAGATATTTCTTTGACGGAAGAAGATACCCTCGATAGAACGGATGGCCATTTCGATCTCAGTGGCAACATTAACCTTACTTCTTAACTTTTTGGTCTTGAGAGTGGATTTGTGTGCGAGAGGATCATCTAATCGTAAAGTCTTGTGCGAAAATTCGATATCGGGGTTAAGGGCGATAGAATAAAGCATAGAATAGAAATGATTAATAAAGAAGGTCAAATCAAGGTTCATACTTTCACCAGCTTGACCCGATAAAAGGGCAAAGGCAGTCACAATACAAAGTAAAGCTTCACGAGTAGTGGACTCTATGAATTGATCAACGCCATCCACAACTCTAATTTGTCTTTCTTCAATGATTTCTCTCAGGGCTTCCAAAAGATCACCAAAGAATTCAGCATTAATCAAATGAGCAAACTTAGCTAAACCTTCTAGCGTAGCACCCATGACGGCCGATGATCTTTCTTTAAGAATGTTGAAGTATAAGACGAAAACTAATTTCAGGGTCTCACCTTGTAATCTATGTCTTTCCTCACTTGAAACAACGGTTTCGGCCTTGGCCATTTCTTGTTCAATTTCCTTTTGATGCTTCAAATTTTTTCTCATCTTCTTACTTAAATGTATTCTATCCTTCTTCTTAAGCTTAGGTCTTTCCAACATCTCCTTTTCAATCTTTTCCTTACTCGCCTTGGCATCAAATTCACTCAATAATCGAAGGTGAAGGAATGTAGTGATGATTCTTTCATCAACCTTGTAACGTCTACTTTTGATCATTTTGGAGATCAATCTCACACATTCAAAACTGACATGACCCTCATCATCTTCTTGGAAGATATCTTCAATGGTATTTAAACATAAATCAAAGCCCTCGCCTTGGGTGTTTCTACTAAGTCTATCAACGATAATTGAAACCAAATCATTACGGTAGTTGAAGTAGGCAAATTGCTTAATAAGTTCACAAGCGGCCTTAATGGAAGCATTACCTAAAACGTACTTGATCGTACCAGGGGATGAAACGCGGGCTTGCTTGCAGAAATTAGACATATGATCAATGTAACCCTTGTAATGCAACAAAAGGGTTTCTTCAAAATTACGCAACTTCTTGACTTCTTTTGTGACCTTTTCCTTCTTTTCAGTTTCAGTTAAAGGTCTGATTCTATAACCGGGGATTAAACTCTTGAAAATAGGAACTAATGCTAATAAGGAAAGGTACTTGACCTTATAACTCTTGGAATGCATGAAATCCCTGATCTTTCTTAAACAGATGATATTTTCTTCGGGGTCTTCGTTAAGATGTTCAGCCAGATTAGCGATTTCTTCCTTAGCCTTCATAACTTTCTCAGCCTCGGTCAACTTGCTATCTTCATCTTCCTCCTCTTCTTCCTCCTCCTCCTCCTCTTCCTCCTCTTCCTCGTCTTCTTCTTCCACGGGCGCCTCCTTCACAACTCGCTTGTGCTTGGTGACCACCCTCTTGATATTACCGTCGGCGGTCTTGACAGGCAGACGCTCGACCTCATCATCCTCTTCGTAGGCCTTGAAGGCACGGGGGAGATTTTCGTAGTCTTGTTCTTCATCTTCCCAATCCGAGGCCTCTTCCTCGACTTCGGGTTCCTCGGCCACATTGCCGAGTTCAGCCCACGACGAGCTACCCAAGGCATCGTCCACGTCGGTTCTCGCCTTGGCCCGCTTGGCCAGGTCCTGCGCCGCTTTACCTCTAGCTCTTTTACCCATTATTAACGATTTGGTCGGTGCAACTTAATCGGTATGGAATTCAGAAGGGAATCGAAAAAGACAAAAAAGACAAAAAAGAAAAAAAAAGATCAGGGTGGTTACCCGGACGCGCCAAACTCCCAACGCCGCCAGATCGTCCCAAACGGTTCTTTCGCTGTCTCTCGGGGCATTTTCTCGTTTCTCATTTTTCTCGTTGTTTCTGTCGTGTTTTGTAGCTGAGATAAGACGGACCCCACTGTAGCCATGCCCAGAAAGAGAGCTAGAAATGTGCTCAAGCGACCTGTGGTCGAGTATGTATGACGACGACGAAGACACTCTATGCTGTGTATATTGATCTAACGAATAAATAGACACGATATCGCCCCCGGTGAGATCGAAAAGAAGAGTGGTAACCAGCAGAGAAGAGAAAAGCTGATTTTCAAGCATGCTAAGGAATATACCGCCGATGGCTCCGTTATCGATAATGATACCCCTAAATCCTTCCAAAGGCTGATGCGTTGGTCGGACAAGAAGCAAGGTAAGGTCAGCGAGGACCACAAGTCCCGTGGTGGTGATTCTGAAGATAGAGGCCGAAGTAAGGAAAAGATGCCCAAGGTTAATAACAAGAAAAACACTATTGAAGCCTCGGAACTTAAGATCC
The DNA here is from genome assembly GCA_030560865.1 of Nadsonia starkeyi-henricii. Classification (NCBI taxonomy): domain Eukaryota; kingdom Fungi; phylum Ascomycota; class Dipodascomycetes; order Dipodascales; genus Nadsonia; species Nadsonia starkeyi-henricii. The sequence goes on from JAKTWC010000069.1 coordinate 59,701, forward strand.
AACCCGGTGAATCGATGCGTGATTTCTCTCGTCGTGTGGACCAAGCCTTGCCTATGGTTAAGGCCAGAGCTGGCTCGCCGTCCCGTGCCGATAAGCGGAAACAGAAAAAGGCCGCCAGAGCCGCCAAGGAAGAAAAGGCCAAGGAAGAACGTTTGGGTTGTACTGTCAGTGAAGACGAAGCCCTTGCTAGACTTGAACAGGAAGAAGAAGATTTGGAAAAGTACGGCACCAAGATTAACCTGAACCCGCCCGGTAAGATGAATAAGAATGGTAAGCGGGACCGATCTCCCGATCCCTGGGCTATTTTATCTAAACCTGCGCCCAAGTTTGGCGATGTCGTTACAGCGCCCCCTAAATTGAACTTTAAGCCCAAGAAGTACAATAACGTGCCCAAGACCCCAGGTGTGTCGATGGCCAAACGTGCCATGCTCGAAGAAGAAAGAAATAGGTTCATCGATATGTATAGACAAATGATAGACAAGAAGCAAATGCCTGACCAATTGGAAGATTAGGACCAATCCGACCCCCCCTCCCCCCTCTCTCAGGCGATGTATCATAGTTATTGTATTTATTTTCCCCCACCCTCTTTTTTTAATTTCTTATGTACTTTTAATTACCGTGAATTTTCCCCAAGAAAAAAAACAACCACATTCCAATGTCATTGAACAATAAACTAATCTAATATTGAACAATAATAAATAATCTCTTGCAATACCAATTATTATATCGGTTATAATAGTCAAATGAAACTGGTAAGCTCATAAGCTGTCAAGCCCAGTATTACATTTTATTTGCGGGTTAGGGGTTTTCACACCTTCCATTGTTTTGTTTATGGCTTTTCGGTGAAGCCAATCGCAAATTGCCTGTGGTATTTGGATTATCCGGACTAAATTAAGGGTACTGTCTTTTTGCACAGATGGATTTTGGCAGTGATCACCATAGGGCTGATAGCATCGAAAGCTCTCCCTTTATTGAACAACCTGAGCATAACCAATCGAGGGCCAATAACGAGGATGCTTATTATGCCAGCATGACGACGCCGATTAAACGAGGCGCTCAGAGTATAATCACACCGTTAAAGTTGCAAGAACCCAGTCCTTCAATATTTTCTTCAAGGGGTAAGTATGATTTATTGATTTTGAATAAATAAATAAAAAATGTCTTGTCCTACTAACTCCATCTACATAGCCAAGAATGAATCGTTGAAGAAGGAATCTGCGCTTCAAATGGAACTCAATGCGACTAAATACGAGTTGAACTCACTAAAGAATGAACAGGGTCGTCAAAAGCTTCTTACGGAGGACAGAGTAAGGGAATTGGAAGTTAAACTCAAAGAAGAATGCAAGCGATCCGAGCTCCTGTCGGCTGATCAGACCTTTTTATTTGAAAAACAAAACCAATCTAATTCCAAGCTTAATGAAATGCGTGGCATACTTCGAGATCAAAAAGTGACCTTCGATAAAGTCATTCGCGATTTAAATGCCGAATTAAGCATTTTGCAAGACACTAATACCGAGCTAGAGTCGAAGCTAAGGAGCGAAATGAGTTTCCGCGACAAGGAGAAATTGGAGAGTGAATCAACGTTGCAAACTCTTCAGGAGTCAGTTGAGAATCTTTTAAAAGAGGCTGAGTCTAAGAGTAATGATGCTATTAACGCCAATAACAAAGTCTTGAAGCTCGAAGAAGAAATAATTAACTTTAGAAACCAACTATCTGAGGTTCAACAAAAGGACGACGAGAAAGAAGTGGCGGATATGATAAAACGTGAATTATCCGAGCAAGTCAATTATATCAAATCGCTAGAATCGAAAATAAAGGTTCAGGCACAGGAGTTGGAGTTGTTTAGAGATACCCACCGGTCAGTGGAACTAGTAGAGGAGGAGAAAAAGAGTTTGGAGGTCAAAATTAAGCTAATGGAACAATTACGTCAACAAGTCGCCGAGTATGAATTACAAATTTTGAACTTGGAAGAAGATCAACAGAAATGGAAATCCTATTTGAGTAAAGATGATAAATTCAAGAGTCCGGAAGACTTTGTAAAGTCTTTATCACACGAAAGAATGGAAAAGGTTATAGCTTTGGAAAAATTGGGTAGATTAACCGCTGAATTTACTTCTAAGGATGACCGTTTACAAGAACTGGAGACTGAAATTAAGCATGTTAAACAAGAGCGTGATGAACTTCAAGCCCGTCTAGATGTACAATCCGATAACTGCAGCCGCGCCGAACGCCAACGTGATATGGCTAAAAAGGAAGCTGAATTACTCAAGGAACAGATCAATTCATTTGACATTGAAGAGTCAGTGTTTTCGGATGGTAAGTACGATGAGCAAAAATCTTTGCGCATTACACAACTAGAAGAGTTAGTCGCCCAATTCAAGTCCGAGATTTTGGCCTTGTCCAATGAATTAAAGATGAAATCAGAAGGTCTTTTGACAAATGGTACTCCTATCAGAACCCCGTCTAAACGGTTCCGGGAAATCAATGATGATGAGGATAATCAAGAAAAGGTAAAGGAATTATCTCATCGAAATAAAAATCTTCAATCTCAGCTTGATATTTCGCAAACGGAAATCTCTAAACTTAAAACTGATATACAAGCGCTACAGAATCAAATTAGCCATACAGAAAAGTCAATCAAGTCACGCCATAGAATTTTAGAATTGAGAGAAAATCCTACATCTAAGCATGAAGCGGTTAAACAGTCCATGATTGATTGCTTACGAAAGGAAAACGAGGCCCTGCTGATCAAGGCTAGCGAGCAGGCTATAATAAATGACGAAGGTGTGTCTGAAACGTTCGTCCCCAGTCGGACGCTCGAAAGACTAAAGCTGGAGATGATGGAAATGAAAGCACAGTTAGAATCTAAGGAGAAATTAAACAAGAGACTTCGAGATATATTTAGCGCAAAGAGTCTAGAGTTCCGCGAAGCCATCTACGCTCTTCTTGGATACAAGGTGGATATCCTGCCTAACAAGAAGGTCCGGGCTACATCTATGTTCTCCAGGGATAGTGAGGATGAGGGCCTTATTTTCATTGCAGATGGAAAGAGTAAGGGTAAGAAGTTTGTTGGTATCGAGGATAGTTCTCTTACCCAAGAGTATAAAAATTTGTTTGAATTTTGGGTCAAGGAAAGGAAAAATATCCCCTGTTTCCTTGCCGGCTTGAATCTGGAGCTATATGAGAAAATGTCCGATGCGAATTAGTTTGGACGCATTTATTTACGATATATAATTATATATGATTCTGAGAATATAAACATATATATATTGAAGAGGAAGAAAAAGCATACAAATTACGGTTGACTGAAATCGGCCTCCCGCAGAGAGCGCTGCTTGGTTACTACAGAAACCGTCTGGAGTCACCGCCAAACCCATTTGTAAAACCCGACAGCACTTGGCTATATTTAGCATCGTAAACTATCGAAAGATAACCAAAATAACCCAAAAATGACCCACTCGATTACTGAATACTCTTTAAAACACCCTCGACCCGCCGATATTGTCTATGCCTACGGTACCGCTGGGTTCAGAATGAAGGCTACCCTTTTGGACTCGGTGATCTTCAGAGTCGGCTTATTGGCCGGTCTCAGATCTCGTTTCTTGAACGGTAAGACTATCGGAATTATGATTACCGCTTCACACAACCCCCCGGAGGATAATGGTGTAAAGTTAGTTGATCCTATGGTAAGTTATAATATGTTATTATTTTTTTGATTTTGCGCCACGCTTTTAGTGACATTTCACTAATACGATTTATTTGTTTGTTTTGTTTTTTTAGGGTGAAATGCTCGAGGCTTCATGGGAAAGCCATGCCACTTCTTTGGCCAATGCAGAAACCGAGACTGAATTAGCCCAGGTTTACGACCAATTAGTGGCCAAGTTCGATATTGATGTTTCCAAGCCCGCTAGAGTGGTCTTTGCTAAGGATTCTCGTGAATCTGGCCCTATTTTAGTCGCCGCTCTCGTTGATGGTTTGAAGGCTGTGAACTGTGAGTACCAAGATTGCGGTATGCTCACCACCCCTCAACTCCATTATAATGTTCGTTGTTTAAATACGCAAGGTACTGATAGATCTTACGGTGAACCCACCGAAAGTGGTTATTTCAGTAAGTTGACCTCGGCCTATAAGACCATTCTGGGCACCGTTGCCCAACCTTACAGTATCACCATCGATGCCGCCAACGGTATTGGTGGTCCCAAGGTGGCCGAATTAGCTAAGGAATTAAGTGACTTACTTGCCGTCACCGTTGTGAATAATAATTGTGATAAGCCCGAGCTTCTTAATTACGCTTGTGGTGCTGATTACGTCAAGACTGGCCAAAAGCTCCCCAGTGGGGTTACACCTGAACCCTCCAAGCTTTACGCTAGTTTTGATGGTGATGCCGATAGAATTGTTTTCTACTTCCAAGATGAAAATACCATGTTCCATTTATTAGATGGTGATAAAATTGCCACTTTAGCTGCTATGTGCTTTGGTGACCTTATCAAACAATCTGGGGTTAATCTTAACCTGGGTGTTGTTCAAACTGCCTACGCTAATGGTTCATCTACTGACTATATTCAAAACAAATTGAATTTACCTGTTTTATGTACGCCCACTGGCGTTAAGCATCTTCACCATGCTGCGCTCGAATTCGATATCGGTGTCTACTTTGAAGCTAACGGCCATGGTACCGTTCTTTTCAGCGACCACTGTGTCGATTCCCTTAAGGCTACTAAGGCCACCTCTCCCGCTCAATCGGCCGCCATTACTACTCTTTTGGCCTTTGCTGAACTTATCAACCAAACTGTGGGTGATGCCATCTCGGATCTTTTAATGGTTCTTGCTATCCTTTCGCTTAATAACTGGACTTGTGCTGAATGGGCTCAGATCTACACTGATCTCCCTAACCGTTTAGCTAAGGTTATTGTTAACGACAGACGTATTTTCACTACTACTGATGCTGAAAGAAAATTAGTAACCCCTGAAGGTCTTCAAGGTCAGATTGATGAAATGATTAACAAGTATTCTCATGGTAGATCTTTTGTTAGAGCCAGTGGTACTGAAGATGCCGTTAGAGTCTACGCTGAATGTGGCACAATTGGTGAAGTTGATGATTTGGTAAAGAATGTGGTTGAGATTGTTAAGAACAGCAGTTAATTTTAGATTTCTTTTTTTTCTAGATTTTTATTTATTATCATTACAATTATTATAAAATAGTTTTTCGTCTTTTCAGTACTAATTTAACAAACTCTGCCCTAATATCGCTTAGAAATACTGTGAGTTGCTGCATTTTAATAAAGTTGGCCAAGATTTCGTTCACTATGTGTTCGTCTAGAGGAGGCTCCGTTGCAGATACTATAAGTAGTTAGTATAAATACAAGATTGATTGAAATAAAAATAGATACTTACCAATGGGATCCTCGGCAGTTAGATCTAGCGAGATCTCAAACCTTTTTTCTAAGTCATATTGATCAATATTCCAAAAGATAAAATTAAGCTTACCAGGAACCGCGTCGATCTCCAATCCAAGCGTCTTTTCCCAGAATGCAACATCTGGTGCATTTAATGATGCTTGTTGAATAATTTTGTGTTTTGTTACCGCGAGTACTATATTAAAGCGGTAGTTAGTATCTCGAACTTAAAACAAACAATTACACAGAGCTACAATGAGAAACTTACCGTCTTTCCGTTTGCTTATCTTTGCCATCATTTGGCCGATATCTGAATCCAAGTGGCTTTTCTTGATTTTCAATTCAGTCAATCTGGAATTATAATTGGCAATAGCGTCTTGACTACGCTCCAGCTCATGCTGTATGTTGTTTTGTTCTTGAAATAGAAACGAAAAAGGTCAGTAAACAGAAATCTAAAATAAACAAAAGTCCCTCCCTCCCTTCAACTCGGCTGGCCCATTAACAGCCACATATTTAACTTACCTTCTGTTAAAATTATTATCCTTTCTCGCAGAATTTTGCTTTTACGTATTATCTCCTGACGAGCGTCTATAATCACAATTAGTTAGTTCACGTGAATTCTAGTAACAGCAAAACACTCCAAAACGTACTTGCAATACCTTCCAGTAAGATATAATTGTCTGACCTCTCCTTCATCACAGTTTCGCGTTTGGCAGGGAACAAATTCTCCAGTTCTCGGGTATATTTTGATTCAGTTTCTTGGATGTAGCTGTAATCCAGTACCGGTATGGGGACTTCCTCGGCCACTGGCGCCACTCCTGAAAGACGAGACCGCGTCGCTGGCACTGGCACTGGCACTGATACTGGCATTGGCGTGGACATGTCTAGGTACCGTTTGTTATGGAGCTAATGGTGATTGTAATTGTATATCCCGTACTGGTGATGCTCTCTCTGCGGATAGTAACGAGCTTGTTTGGTTTATCGTGATGAAGTAAGCTCCGACGCACGTCGCATCCAGAATGGGAACTCCCACCTTCCAGATCGACTGATCGTCTTCATGCATGTTTACGATTCACAATTTTTATTTTTTTTTCTCTTTTGCACCTTCCTTTTTGTAAATTCTCTCGGATATCTTTGCAAACCACACAAAACCATGGCTAAAAAGGGTGCTTCAAAGGCCGATAAGGAGGCAAAGAAGGCCCGTATGGCCGAAAAGAATGCCAAAATCGTTAATAAATCGGAAAGAGGCGCCAAGAAATTGGCTAAGAAATTAGGTGACGAAGAAGAAGATGATGTACCCATTGAAGATATGTTGGCCGCGTTTGCCAAAGAACAAGAGGAATTCTTGGCGGTTGATATCGTTAACTGTGAGCCCCCCTCACGCCGTATTAACTCGGTTATGGTGCCTAATCCTATTCAGGGCAAACACGAGTTGATTTTGTTTGGTGGTGAGATCCAAGAAAATAACTTGGCCAAATTCTACAATGATACCTTCACCTACTCCTTAGATACCGACCAATGGAAGAAGATCTCCTCTCCTAACTCGCCCTTACCTAGATCGGGACATGCTATGTGCGCCCATCCCTCGGGTATTATCATGATGTTTGGTGGTGAGTTTTCATCCCCTAAACAGACTACATTCTACCATTATGGTGATACTTGGATCTTTGATCCCGCGGTCAAGGAATGGACTAAGATTGAAAATAAAAAGAGCCCTACTGCTAGATCGGGCCATAGAATGACCGTGTGGAAGAACTATATTATCTTACACGGTGGTTTCAAGGATTTAAGTAAGATGACCGAATATAAGGATGATCTGTGGGTCTTTGATATTACCTCCTACGAGTGGGAACAAATTGAATTCCCCGCTAATCACCCTGTGCCTGATGCTAGAAGTGGTCACTCCTTAGTACCCTCTCCTGAAGGTGCCGTTATCTGGGGTGGTTACAGTAAGGTCAAGGCTGGTAAGGGTAATTACAAGGGTAAGGTTCACGCTGATACTTGGTTATTAAAGATGAAGTCTGATTTAAAGGCTATTAGATGGGAAAGACGTAAGAAGAATAATTTTGCGCCCTCATCCCGGGTCGGTTGTTCAATGGCTTACCATAAGGGTCGTGGTATTTTATTCGGTGGGGTTTACGATACTATTGAAACTGAAGAAACCTTGGATAGTATCTTTTATAACACATTGCATGCCTACCAAATTGAACTTAATAAATGGTTCCCCTTAACATTGAGAAAGAAGCGGAAACAACCTCAACAAGTGGCCGCGCCTTCCAGAAAGGCCCGTGAAGCCGATTTAGAAGAAACTTTGGCCGCTATTTTGAAGGATAAGTTACAAGTGGATGACGAAGAAACACCAGAAGAAGATGGTATGGTTTCTGATGAGGAAGAACAAGTTATATTGAAGGAATACCCTACTATGAATCAATACCCTCATCCCAGATTTAACGCCACTACGACGGTGGTTGATGATACTTTCTTCATCTTTGGTGGTGTTTGGGAAAAGGGCGATAAGGAATTTAATATCAACAGTATGTACTCGATCGATCTGAGTAAGTTGGATGGCGTCAAGGTATATTGGGAAGATCTTAAGGAACTTGAAGCCGCTGACCAAGATTCTGAAGACGAGTACGATGATGATGATGATGAAGATGAAGATGACGATGAAGAACGACCCGAAGATAAGCAACTTATCGCCGAAGAGGAAGAAGAATCGGAAGATGAAGAATCGGAAGATGAAGAAGAGGAAGCTGATCCTGATCCCAGACCCTGGTTACCTCACCCTAAAGCATTTGAGGCCTTACGTGATTTCTACGAACGTACTTCGGCTGATTTCGTCGATTGGGCCCTTAAGATCGAAAAGAACGCTCGTGGTAAAGATCTTAAGAGAAATGCTTTCGATCTGGCTGAAGCTAGATGGTGGGAAAGAAGAGAGGTTCTTCGTATTGCTGAAGACCATCTTGAAGAAATTGGTGGTGTTGCAGATATTATCGAACGGGAAGCTGCTAAGCCCGGTAAGGCCAGTAGACGTTAGATAGATTATATAAAAGTATAGAATTACTGATAGAATTATTTTTTTTTATTTGATTTTATTTTTTTTTTCATTAAATAATGTATGTACAAAATTGATTCTAAGATGACTTACTAAAGTATTTCTGGTGATCGACTAAAGTAAATCTGTATCTGACTTGGTTACGTTCGACCTTTTCAAACGCTTCCTTGACGCCCTGTTCACTGATGGAGATGGTCTCAACCCAGGGCTTGATATTATGATCAGAGGCTAATTGAAGCATATCAATAATTTCTTGTCTACTACCAACATGGGTAGTACCAATTAAACAACCATTTTGCAGCAATACAAAGGGATCAATTTCCCATTTTTGGCCAGCGACCGGCAAACCGATATTCAAGAATTTAGCTCCAACCCCCAATAAAGATAGGTAAGAATTCATGTCAGTTCCTTCAAAGGAAGACGCACAACAAACGATCAAATCAAAGGTCATTTTGTACTCTTGACTCCAATTAGGTTTATCGGTAGCAATGAACCCATCGGCACCTAACGCCATGGCGTCTTCCTTCTTTTTATCGCTACGTGAGATGGCAAACACCTCAGCGCCCATAGCCTTGGCCCATAGAATAGCGAAATGGCCAATACCACCCAATCCAATAATGCCTACACGCTTACCGGGGGCACAACCACCACGGACTAAAGGAGAGTAAGAGGTCACACCGGCGCAAAGCATAGGAGCAGCCAATTCTGAGGGAATATTATCAGGAATTTTAATCACGAAATGTTCGTGACATCTAACATGGGAGGCGTACCCGCCCTGAGAACTAGATCCATCCATATATTGGCCACCATATGTATCGACTTGATTACGACAGTAGTTTTCATTACCGGTTCTGCATTCATGACAATCCAAACAGGCCGCGGATTGAGCGCCCACACCCACACGATCGCCCATTTGTACAAGAGTGACCTTGGAGCCAACCCGAATAGCCTTACCGATGATCTCGTGGCCTACGCAGATAGGTAAAAGACCCTGACCCCAGCCACCGGAGGCAGTGTGGATATCGCTACCGCATACACCACAGCATTCAACTTCAATGTCAACATCGTACTCGGTGAACTTCTTGGACTTGATTTCAATTCGCTTCGGGGTGAGCCATTTATCGTACGATTCAACGCAAACACCTTCAAATGTTTCGGGGTAGACCATTTTTTCAGTAACTTTTATAAATTAAACAATTGTTAGCTTTTATTGTTAGCTTTCGCACTAAAAATTCGAGGCGCAGTTACTGTGTGAGAGCAATCAATGCCGTCATTTACTAATTTTTATTCGGATCTTATGTACCGAAACAGCCTGCCCTTTCCCAGCGATCTGGCCGAGAGACGCAGAGTTAAAGCTCATCGCGCCGCTGCGGATCTCAAAAAAATTGGATTATTACGTTATCGAGTAGAGATATTCTGGAGAAATATTAAACTCAAGATAGTATGTATATATTGGAGTCAACTCGGATTAATTCCTCGAGTTTTCAATGTTATCCATCAATTGTGTTGGCTCAGTTTAAAACTGTTTCGATGCCATCCGCGTTATTTTTCTTTTACCCACAAATACTGAATCTGTAGATCCTCCAGCTCCCTCGGTTTAAAATTTTGCTTGGTATAGGTTTCTTCAAAGAGTAATTATTTATTCATTTGTAGATTCACACGTGCTATTATTTAATATTGAAAATATAGAGTAGTGAAATCATGGTTTTGTTTTGATATCGTAGCGGTTGCCAGATTCACTCAAGAAATCCTTAAGGAGAAGGGTTCTATCCCAGATTTAATATTCTTGTCCAAGTTTTATTTCTAAAATCTAATCCTGAACCTAGCGGGTTAATGGCTTACTAGAAAATATTTGAGATCTTATTATAAATGTAATTCATACATAATATAACTCTTATCACTAAAGTTTCAAAACGTAATCTCATTCATTCTTCAACACGTATACAGTTCCAATATTCAGTTTTTCATCATGACTGAGACACGGTGAATTACCGAGATTCCTCCATACTCTGTACTTTTCGGCCCTTAACCGGTCTAAGGCGAAGAAGCTCGAATCATAGAGGTTATAATCCTGATAAAAATACGGTTCCATTAGAAAGAATCAACTAAGAATACCTTGAACCGAAATAAGGTAAATATGATATCCTTTCTCAAAAAAATGATGGCAATATTATGATCTTGTGTAATAGTATATTAACTAAAAAAATATATATATTACAAATGCTAATTAAATGAAAATATTAGTAAAAGCCTATGGAAATCTATGGAAATCTATAAAAAATATACTAAGTGAAATTTGTCTCAAAAAAAAATAAAATGCGGGAGTATTTTAAATTTACTCGTCCATTCGGGCTAAGCTTAATCTTTCCTCATGTTGAACACCCTTCATATAACCTGATGCCAATTCAAACGAAACCAAAGTAACCGCACTGGCCGGCACAGTTCTAATTAAATTAGTACCAAAGCCACTGTAAAAGATTCGCCAACCCTCTTCACGTAATAGGGTCTTAAATGTTCGGTAAATACCTCTATACTTCAATGTGGACGTCAAAGTCGACGTCGGCGTCGCGGCCGCCCTGTCCAAATTGGGTATCGTCTTGGCGGGGACAGTCTGAATTTGCATACGAGTACGAATGACTTCATGGGGATAAGTGATGGAACTCGCACACATCTTAGACAGTGAGCTGGCCACGATCAAGCGGGGGATCGGGGATTGTTTATCACTTTCCGGAACATTTGGCGGTTGATCACATTCTAGGATTTTCTTAAATTTCTCGTATAATGGAAATTGAACTGCCACATGAACCAGGCCTAATAAGGCAGGGCCCAAGCCGGAATAAAATACCAAAATGCCCTCGGTTTTATACATTGTCGTAATGGCGTCCAGGGTGCCTTTATACTGCCAGGGCGTCGCGGGGCCCTGTGACATCAACCGCGTCTTTACTACCCAAATCGGATTAGTCGAAATCGTCGAGAATGAACCGGCGGTAATGGCCGCCAACATATGACTGAAAAAGGCATAGTCCCTCAGAGCCTCCAACTGATTGAAGTAGTTTTTACTTGACTCATAAGCCGAAAAATAAACCATCCAAGTCGGCAAATAGCCCAACATTATTGGTACTAAACCCTTGTATAATCCCCTCGGGCCATCCTCGGCCACAATAGTCTTGAGCGTCCCTACGATCCCGCTATATTTGGGTTGGAGTGCCGCGGCGCGAGCCCGGGCTGCCAGTACCGGATTAGACGAGTTTCGATTCAAGGCAATCAACCCGCCTTGGGCTTGAAGTTTGGTCTTGGCCACATCCAGTGGGCATACCGCAATACCACTGATCATTCCGGCGGCGGCACCCGATACGGCGTATATGGTAGATACGTTAGCATCGACGAGCCATCGTCGGAACACACTGGGCTCAGCGTTAGTCATAGGGAAAGTTGTGTTCATCTTATTTATTTTGGTTTCGGATTTGAATTTTGAATTTTGGATTTTAGATTTTGAATTTTGGGTTGCAGTTGCTGCAGATTCTGTTGTGTCGCCGTCCTTTAGTTGTTCAGTGGGCTATTTATTCCCGCAAATTTAGATTTTTGGCAACCGGCAATGAAAATGACAGATTCAGGCGGGATGTAATGTAAGCAGCTCGGTGTGCGGGGGGAATAGTAGCAAGGTCGGGAAAAAAGGGGCTAACGCAAAGCTCTAGCAAAGGTCAGTATGTTCTGTGTAGAAGACGTGTCTGTCCGAAGGGATGGCGGTGCGTAGGAGGAGTAATAAACGATCGGAGGTTGGCGGTGAAGAGTGTCAAAAGCGAAAGGCGGTCGGAGTGAATGCAAATTGAAATCTCCGAATGGTGCGGCGTCCGCTTAGAAAGCCCCGTGGGCTGGCCACAGATTGGGTTTGTGTCGCTGCACAATAATATGGGTTGTGTTGTCGCCGGTCAGTTCAGGTTTATTTCCCGGTCTCTGCTCGGGGAGGTCGTTTCTGCTTGGTTCCCTGTGTGGTTTATATGTATATTGTTCAGTTTGTTTTATCTACTCTCCGTAGACTCTATTGCTCAGCGGCACCTAGCCTGCCCCGGAAACTGCCTTTGAATAGAGATGTGTGTGCGGCCTTAAATATAACCCTGTATTTTTTACTCTTCTGTTTGACCGGGTTTGTTTTTTTTTAATACCAAGTCAGGTTATTGCATTCTCATTAGTTGACTGTATTTTTTATTATTTATTGGAGTTTGATAGAGAGGGCATTTTTAATACTTTTATATTTTTGGTGGCCTGCGTTGGACTGCATTAAAAAATACAATTAGGATAACCTCAAAAAGCAAAATTCTTTTTTATCCCCAAATCAGCTTTCGAATAGTAATAAATGATTTAAACTCAAACCTAGTACAAGACAATTACAATTAAGTGAGGATTGATTATCATAAAAGCGGGGAAGAATAACGGGTGGCGGTTGTCTTTGAATCCTCATTCGTTAATAGCCCACCTTGCCCACCAAGTATAACACCATATACGCCCACTTTACTCACTTCCCCTCCTCAATTCCAGATCTGGTAAAATATGCCTTACCTAAGTAAGTATAGTGGTTTTCATTGAATATACAGTCTAAATAGTTATTGAGATGTCTAATTAGGGTTGTTAAATGTGCGGAGGTAAACCTCCTAGAAGGTGGGCGACTTGGGGGGATTCAAGATACCAGATACCAATTATTCGCCGCTAATATTGTACAATTCTTTTTAGTTTAAGGTGGATTTGTTGCCAATTAGAAAAATAACTATAGGATCACAGCTAGAAACCAAATTGTAAAAATAAAGAAATACAAGGGGCTAAACTCGAACGGACTACATTATTGAATACTAAAATAAACACACAATAAAGGCTAGTGTAAAATTATTACCCTAGTAAATACTGCTTATACTTTAAGGAAATTTTCATTTTAAGAATTCGGCTGGTAAATTAAAGGGTTTAAGATTATCAGTATACTAGCTTAATATTAAAGATTGAATATTACTCGTTTTTAACCACAGGATGGACCACGTCCCATTAATATTTCACGCATCAAGAATTTCCGCTCCTTTCTAAGCAGTTTTAAGATTATACCCATGCTTGGAGAAAAACATGATACTACTTTATTGTTTTTAGGGCTCCATCACTTGGGACTTAGCCATATAAAAACCGTAAACCCATTTAGTTGATTTTATGTAGGAAACGTATGAAATTCTGGGTATTAGAAGTATGATATACCCCATTGGCCCTACGTATAGCATGGGTGTACCTGCCCATGTAATTGAATGCCTTAGCCTAGCTAGTATTACCTTGCAGCAGAATTTCCTAATGTCCACAAGGACAATAGTATCACAAGCACCAATCAATACAAACATGCACACGCGCTTATAACCCCTTCGGGGGGCAGGTAATACATATTCTCTCTCTGTATTTGCGTTCAATATACGGGGACGTTAGGCAGGCTACTGGAGTCCCATAAGTGCTCGCGTAGTTTTCATGCCGACCAATGAGGACCCATATACGAGGGAGAATAAATCTTTAAGTTATATGGGTTGTCATATTTGGAAATGTATTATTTTTCTCGTAGAAAGGTTAATGATAACAGGGCTTTAGAAGGTTTAGAATGCGGTGGTTGGGAATTACGGCGCATAGCCCGCTGTTTGTAATCCGCAAGCCAGAAGACGGTGTCCGAGAAAATCGAGGATTTAAATGGAAACGATAATTTTTGAAAACTTTCAACCATAACCAAATAAATACAATGTGGATATAGGTGAAAATAATTTATTTTCTGAGATATAGCTGCAGGCTACTGTTTATTTTTGGCTATAGGCGGTTCTGGAGATTATTTGTGACGATTCCTTGCGTTCAAAATATGATCGGTTTTGAGAGTAATTAATTTCTATCCGGTGGGGGTTATTAAATATTTGTGCTTTTCATCAAATCAATGTTGGGAAATCACATTTGCCAATATTTTAAGATTATATTTACCCCCTACTCTATTACCGTAATGGTGATTTTGCCGTGTTTCAAAATCCAGGATGATTTGAAAAACAAATCCCTTTGAGGACTCGGATCGCCAGTTTGGGCGATACTGGCCTCGGGTTGAAGCTCTATTTTCGGAAAAGTTTCTACTATTTTATTTGGACTTGAGTCATGGGGTAATGAGATTCAATAAAAATTAATGAGAATATAGCTCAGTATGGACTGGATTGGGGGATATGAGACCATAAATCACAAAGTATGGGTGAATGGATAATAGTTTCGGCCCCAATAACCCCGACAATCCCTTGACTATGGCTGATAGATTAAACATGGATATATCTGGTTGTTTTATTAAATCTCGCCATATTTTGAGACAAAAGAATATTTCAGCTCCAGAGAGTGTCAACAGGGCCAATATGGGGGCTGATGTTGCATTTCAATGACCGATTTCCCCAGATAGATTATCCTCGGATCCGACATGTATTACTATAGGATCATAAGAAGCTAGCGATTAAGGATTAGTCGATCGTTTTTCACAAAGGTTCGAGCATAAATAGTAAGGTATTACGGCATATTAATACAAGAAAGCGGAGGGGAGAAGGG
>JAKTWC010000070.1:0-74137 GCA_030560865.1 Nadsonia starkeyi-henricii
AATAATAATAATAATAATAATAATAATAATAATAATAATAATAATAATAATAATAATAATAATAATAATAATAATAATAATAATAATAATAATAATAATAATAATAATAATAATAATAATACAGTTTCGGGTCAGCGGGGTCCTCCTAAACTTGCTTTGGAAGTTACTTATACGACCACTCCCTTGTTTGGGAAATCCCGCGGCTAATCATAGCCACCTTTTTCATAAAATAAAAATGGTGTACTACATGTTGTCTCGGTTGTAATCTGCCACGCCAATCCAATCAGAACGTAAGTCGAGCCACAGGTGGGGGGGGCGAGGGGGGGGGAAGCAAGCCACGAATGGGCATGCCAGAGGTTATTTTAACGTGTATACATAATGCTATTTCTTAAAAAAATCCCAAAGTATGATATCCCCTAAGTTTATTTTATCGGAAAGCACTAAATCTCATTTAATTTTTCTCTTTCTTTTTTCGTTTGGCAGCTGAAAATATCTGGCGCATGATTGATAATCACTGCATCCATCCTGTGCGAGAGGGGCCGGCGTGGCATTACGGTTGGGAATATCTGGAGGAGGAGACAAGAAAAATACTAAACCAAAATTGACTGAAAAATACTCTCACCAAGCTGCGGGTGAGTCGGAGAAAATATTACTTTTATGTACGGTGAGCCCTCACCAGCAACTAATAACGGCTCCAATCGGTGATTAACTAATTCTATGCACCTCTTTAAGGATTATCATTGACCGAACCATCCTTCCGCCATTTTAGCTGCTCATATTAACTTCCTACGTCCGCTTCTGATTACTTCACCCCTTCCATGTCATGCACAGAGAGCTAATCCGGCTTGGGGTTGCGTAAGACTGGATGTCTTATTTTCAAAAGCTTGAAGCCCAATAGCCTCCCCATACATTCATCTTACACGCCACCATCCAGAGGTTACCAATAAATCGCCGCTTCCGAGATTTGAAACAAAAACCAATATCGCGGATCGGTGTTTAATTAAGTCTTTCTATTCTTGTATGATGAAACTATGGCGTCATCTTTTCGGTAACACCGGTGAGTGCTACAAACTATATAATTTTATTCACTAATTAAATTAGATTGGAGTATTCATATACAAATCTTTCCTTTTTAATTCGACATTTTTTCCACAAAATAGCCCTTCCATCAATGTTTCAAACTGGCAACATACGCTTTAACCTCCCCCCCTACTTTTTAGAAACTTCCACAGATGCAGAAGGGAACAGTGGGGGTCGGGGAGAGGTTGGGAAGTGCAGGATCGGGGTTATAGTTGCCAACTTTGCCAACTTTGACACTAAGGTCCCACCTATCGGCTGACATTGAATCCCGCCGCATTACAACCTAAAGGGCCACCACTGAAAAAAAATAAAAATATTTATATTTACTTCGCCTCATCAAGGTTAATAGACTACAGTAAAAGGATTAATATTGCGAAGTATATTTTGCAAATTAGCTTTATCAAACGAATCAAGAATAATAATTCTATAAATAATAATAATAATATTTGTGGGGTAAAATTGCTCTTCCATTTGAAGACAACACTGGCCGTACTACCCCCACCCAGGCTTTATTACCACCCAGGCTGTACCAATACATTGTGATTTGAAACCTAGTACACGTGTCAGGCATTTCCAATTACTGACCCATAAACCTATAAGATGAAAAGAAAAAAAACGAAAGAAAGAAAAGATTAACGCACCATTAGAAACAGCAGCTGCACCAATAGCGGCGGTCAAAGGATCCAATACAATACCGATAGATGATGCGCGATAAAAGGGATTGGATAAGATAAACAGTTAGAGATTGCAAGTGGGTGGGGGGGGTTTACAGCTAATACAAAGTTTAGGTTACACGGATTGAGTGTTTATAAATCTTGCACCATGCACAACCCAAAGATAATTATATCTAAATAAAGTAATAGCCTAATTAGCGGCAGTTCCATAAATTAACTCAGGAATAGCACTGCAGGAAACGGAAGGAGACGTTTCAGAATTTTAGCAATGGATGCCGATTAAGCTTATGATTCAATACGGCGATCAAACACCGACCGTGAAATACGGGTACCCTGACGGTGCCCTTCCTTGTCCTCTCTCTCTCAGCCGGTATCACCGCCCGCAGAATGCAGCAAACTGCGTCGGACCTCCCGTGAGTCTCTCATCACTTGGGACAGCGGAACCACCGCCATTGAGGAGTCATTCACAGAGCTCATTTCCTGTCTCTGGCTGGGAGGTGCTGGCTAGGACATAGTGGGCCGCGTGGCACAGGAGACCGGAGACGAGTTCGCATGAGTCAGCGCTATCCTATATATGCACTATATAGTGCCAACCACTGTCCCGCCTCTCTTCGCTCTCGTCTCTCTCCCGTCTCTCTCCACTTAGGGTAAAGCCCTAACGTCCCAACCGTCTCCCAACGCCAACGCGGGTTTCCCCGGTAACCATGGGCCCGGCCTGTCCCTCGCGTCAAGTAGGTGGTGGATGTGTGCATGAAAAAACTTTTTAAGCTGGGAGAAGCCCAGTCCCACCGGGGCCTGCAATTGGGCCTGGCTAACTTTCCAGGTTTTCCCTAGTCTTGAAATTTTTCTGGCTTTCTTCTTCTTTTCCCTTCTTTTTTTCTCTTTTACCCTTCGTCAGTAACAACAGCAAAAATGGCTTTCAAATCTACTAAGACCTCTGCTTATCACTCCAGATTCCAAACCCCCTTCAGACGTAGAAGAGAAGGTAAGACCGACTACTACGCCAGAAAGAGACTTGTTACTCAACACAAGGCCAAGTACAACACCCCCAAGTACAGACTTGTCGTCAGATTCACCAACAAGGATATCATTGCCCAAATTATCTCCTCCCAACTTACCGGTGATATTGTCCTTACCGCTGCTTACGCTCATGAACTCCCCCGTTACGGTGTCAAGCACGGTCTTACCAATTGGTCTGCCGCTTACGCTGTCGGTCTTTTGATTGCTAGACGTACTCTCCAAAAGCTTAACCTCGACGAAACCTACCAAGGTGTTGAAGAAGTTGATGGTGAATTCGCTCTTACCGAAGCTGTCGAAGATGGTCCCAGACCCTTCAAGGTCTTCCTTGATGTTGGTCTTCAAAGAACCACCACTGGTGCCAAGGTCTTTGGTGTCCTTAAGGGTGCCTCCGATGGTGGTCTTTACGTTCCCCACTCCCCCAAGAGATTCCCCGGTTACGATCAAGAATCTAACGAACTTGATGCTGATCTCCTCAGAAACTACATTTTCGGTCAACACGTTGCTGAATACATGGAAGAATTAATGGATGATGATGAAGAAAGATACAGACAACTCTTCAAGTCTTACATTGATGATGAAATTGAGGCTGACGCCATTGAAGACATCTACACTGAAGCCCACGCCGCTATCCGTGAAGATCCTTCTTTCAAGTCCTCTGCCAAGCACACCAAGGCTGAATACGCTGCTGAATCCAAGAAGTTCAGAGTTGCCAGACTCACTCTTGAAGAACGTAAGGCCAAGATCGCTGCTAAGATTGCTGAAATCCGTGCCGCTGAAGAATAAGCGATTTACTAATTTTAGTAATAGCTTAATCTTTGTTTAACCCAAACTCAAAAAATTCCAAATAATAGTTTTATAATTGCCTTTATATATTATATTATATAAATAATTAACCATTTTGTGATTGCCCTTTTAAAATCTAAAAACTATAAAAATTTCACTTCCAATTTTTTCTAAAGTATGCCATGTATGTATGTATGTAGAACGAAAAGAGAAAAAAGAGGGCTTCTGATTAGAAAAAAAATACTAATAAAGGATAGACGGCCTCGATTTAAAGAATAGTTTAGTTTGCAATGTCGGTATTGTGTGTGTTCCGCAGCTGGGATTGAGCCTGGGCTGGGCCGGGCTGGGCTAGGCTATGCTATGTATGGCGCAGGGCCTACAGGGCCATCGGCACCCAGCCCTTATCAAACCCGAGGTTTTGCTTCTTATACTGTGGCTATATAATTCGGCCCCTGTTTCTCTCGACTCTTATTTGTACAACCGTTTACCAACAACCCATACACATAGCCACCGGCCCTAATCTAGTCCAACATGGCAGTATCTCCCTCCAACACCCTAGTTATTACCGGACTTTTAGCGTCGGATTTCGCCCAAGGCCCCAGGGATTCTCCTAATAGTACTAACGTCCCCCCTGGTACTGATACTGCCGCATCTTCCGACCCCCAGATCAGCTTTGTGCAAAACCTTCATGGCCGAATTTCCGCCGTAGCTACTATAGCCCATTGGGCGCCTCTCAAGAGCTTTCGTCGTATTGTAGCTGTATTCGATTCTGTCGAGGGGGCCATCAAGGCCCGGGCGCTTATCGGCTACATCACCCATCCTGGTGAAATAGAATCTACCACCACGGGATCTGTAACGACTGATGGGGATAATAGTAATAATAAGAATAATAATAATTCGCCCTTGAAGGCTTATTTCGCTGAGAATACCCCCGATAGCGCTTTGAATCGAAGCCCGCAAAGCCCTACCAGTGTGGATTTCAATAATAATAATAATACCAGCAATCAATTAGAAACATCGTCATCATTATCACCTATAGCATCACCGCTAGATAATAATCATCTACAGTTGCCTGCCACTGGTCGATTGTTTTTCATTTCACCCCCGCCTAGTCCACCTGTCGGTTGGGCTAGTAAATTAGAAGATGAGCCGAATTCTGTGACCTTGTGTCCGCACAGCTTTGCTGAAGCGCTTCATGCTAAATTAATGCCAAATACCCTTGAAAAATTAGACTCGAATACCGACTCGGGGTCATCGACATCGACATCCACGACAACGACCACAGCAGCAGCAGCGTCAGTGTCAACAAACAACCCCGGATATCTTCCTCGTCGCGCTTCATCTACGGGCAACAGCAACAGCAGCAGCAGTAGCAGTAGCAGTAGCAGACCCCAACAACTCACACGTAAAGTTACTTTGCATAATCCTCCTCCTCGTTTGAGTTTGGATACCGCCAATTTAGGTATAGGATCAGATTCCACCCGAGATAGGGCTGGTCAAAAATTATCGCCGCATTATATGGATAGTCCTACGATTGTTTTAGAATGCTGTGATGATGATAACGACCATGATGGGGCTAGTAGCACAGGGGCGAATGACATCTTGGAAGATGGTTTTGATCGTATGAGATCAATTCGTACTGAAATGCCTCCAACCTTTTAGCCTATAGACTCGAGTCCGGGGTTCAGGTGGTTTCTTTTTTATTCGTTTTTTCTTTGTTTTGTTGTTTTGTCTTTTTTTTTGCGTTTCTCGATTGGTATTTTGCCCTTTCTTTTTTTTTAGGTTCAAGTGGTAAAATGGAAAAAATATATATTATATACATTAAAATGAAAATAATAAAAATAAAATAATAATAATAATAATAATAATAATAATAATAATAATACGCAAATTTTGATGCGATTGTAGTATTAATGCTATGTACAACGAAAATAATAAAACGAGAACAAAAAAATAAAACCATTGAATATGATTATCACAGCAAAGATTCACAATATCCAGTCGTAATCATACTTGGGTCCACTATTCACTATTTTCTGAAGGCTGGAGATATATATGTATTCTCCTCTAGAATAATAAACGACATGAAAATGTCATAATATTTTGGATTTATGCTCGTTTCTTTTTTTATAAAGCGGCAGCAGGAGTCTCAGCGGCCGTGGCCACGGGTTCGATAATTCCTCTTTCGTCATATTGGGCCTCTGATAATTGGGGTTAGTATGATTTAAAAATAAAAATAAAGACAAAGGATACAAAAAATAAAGGTATTAAAACTTACTGAAGAAGGTATAATGTAAAACAATATCACCGATATTTCTCATTTCGGGATCATCAGCGAAATCAGGATCGATAAAGAAGAAAACGGGCATATCGACTTCTTCACCAGCATTCAGTTTTTGTTCTATAATAAAACGAGGGAAAAAAAGTAATTCAATCTATAGTTAGTAAATGATGATGATCGAGAAAGAAAGAAAGAAAGAAAGAAGAAGAAATTCCCCGGGGTATTATTTACTTACCTTCGAAACAGAAACATTGAATTTTACTGAAATATTGCGCGGCCTTGTCGGGGGTGACACTGTAAGTAGCCATACCAATAATATCCTTATCACCAAAATTCTTAGCCTTATAAAAGGCCAAAGCAGTTTCACCAGGTAAAACATAAACTTCACGTTGCTGAGGGGTGAACTTCCAGGGTAAGACCCCAGATACTTCGGATGAAAAAGCGATACGAATACGCTTATTCATCTTAACGGGTACCAACTTATCGGGGGTAAATTTAGCTTGATCTGTGATGGGGATACCACCAAAACCGGTACGTTGACAAATGGCCCTATAAAGCGGGACGGCAGCGTATGATAAAGCGCCAAACCCTATGATGATAGACGAGAAGTAGTAAAAACCGGAATGAATGGAATAGTTTTGTTTATTACGACGTTCTTGACGTTGGTATTCAAAGAATTCCTCACGGCTCATCTTAGGGGCCGCATTCTTAGCCGTATTAGCGGTAGAAGAAGAGGAAGAGGACTTGGGGGAGTTGGTGGATTGAAAACGAACTCTGGTGGAACGAATAGGTTGACGG
Organism: Nadsonia starkeyi-henricii; assembly: GCA_030560865.1. NCBI lineage: Eukaryota > Fungi > Ascomycota > Dipodascomycetes > Dipodascales > Nadsonia > Nadsonia starkeyi-henricii. Next base: position 6,637 of record JAKTWC010000070.1, read on the forward strand.
ACTAAAAGACCGTTGGAGTTGGATACCATTCTAGCGCGAACGGCGGCTTGAAGAACATTAATTTGGTTCATGGCCGATGATGACCTTATAGTGAATAAGGCCGACATGTGTATATATATCTAATGTTATTATTTGTACGGGTGGAGCTCACAAAAGAGGTGGTGTGTTTAGGCCAAAAGAGGAAAGAAAACCTAACAAATAATACAAAGGGTGGTGGATCTACTGTATATGGCCTTAGATAAATGCTCACTAGTTGATTTCCCAGCCTAAGCCCACGATTCTACAATTTTACGAGGCCCAGCGTGAGGCCATCGGTTGGGATAATGACTCAGCGATTATGTCATGGGTTTGAATTTTTGAAGTTCTGAAATTCTGAAATTCTGAAATTCTGAAATCCTGAAATGTAAACTCCCAGCCCCATATGTTTCGGCCTCAGATGTACCCCTGGGCGCCATGGCCCCCCGCCGGAAGTGGGCTCCCGAGACTCCAGCGCTGGTGGATCATACGCTGGAGGGCCGCCAGCGGGAGGATCGAGGCCTGGCGGATCATACGCTGTTGGCTTTGCTCCCCCAACGCTGCAGAGGGCTGATGATTCGCTGCAGCGGAGTCTGCTATGCGGGGACTGGAGGCCTTTTGCGAGGCGCACACCCGCCCGCGTAGACGCCCTGTATGACTTAGTGCTTTGGCTGCCTGCTTCCGCCATACCTTATTCATATACCGTTATTGATCATATACCGTTATTGTTCATATACCGATCCACCACACGAAACCTCCCCAACTTGCCCCCCACCGGTCCCCTAGCGCGCCCGTAGCCCCCTGTATCTGGCAATATCTGTTACATGTGCCTGTCGTCAGTCCTAATCCCGGCCCATTATCTGTCAATTTATTAATTGACTTTCTTTTTTTCGTTTCTATTATCATCATCGGTCCAATAACCCTACCTGATTTTTATCGCTGCACAGTTTTATTCGCTCTCGGGGTTGTTTTCTTAGGAGGACTTTAATTTCAAGTAGATTTCGATGACCACGGTTTTGGCTTCTATCTAGACTGGTTATTATCTTGTTTTTTAAAATATTTCAAGTGGTTATTACTGCATAGTACATTTCTTTTTCGTTTGTTTTTCACGTGGCTTTCTTTTTTTTTCCAACCTTTCTCGTTGTTTTATTTCACTCTTCTCTCTCCAAATGGACCCTCACTCACCCGCTAATCCAGGCCGACAATGGTCCTCTAAGCCGATATCTACAACTAAGGTCGAGGATGCTTTTTCTAATAAAGCTACGGATAACTCTAATGTGGATTTACCAACTAATTCGCCCTCCAATTCTCAAATTTCACATCATAATACACCAGACAACAAGGCGAACTCCACTTTATCCGTTGGTCTGAGGGCCCCAAGTCGAAGGACCTCCTCGGTTATGGGCCACATTGATAGCCCTGATAATAATAATAATAATAATAATAATAATAATAATATGCATAATGGGAATGGCTATAAGAGCGATACTAGTCAGGCGATTATGGCCCTGGAGAAAAATCAGGAATCTATTGATCCTTCATATTTGCAATCATCCGACTCTCCATCCCAGGATCATCCCCCGTTTCAAGCACGGTCACAAGTACGGTCTCAAACTCAGAGACAATCGCAATCCCTATCTCAATCGCAATTGCGATCAAACTTTCAAACCAGATCACATATTCAGACAAAACCCTCGAGTCAATCGCATGCGCTAACTAAATCGACCAAAAAGCGTAAAGTGGATAAGGCATGCGTTTATTGTCGTCGATCTCATATGACTTGTGATATCGTTCGACCATGTCAACGCTGTATTAATCGTAATATTGGACATCTTTGCCATGATCAGACATCTACATCTACTTCTACTTCTACTGGGAGCGAGCATATTCCTTCTACGACGGGCACAGTAACAGCGGCAGCATCTTCGATTAATGGCGGTTTATCGGTTATCAAGAATAACGATAATGCCAAAATTTCATCTGTGGTTGAACTAGGGCCGGTTTCGAGTGGTGCTAATATTTCAGCCAATACCAATGGTGCTTACCCGCAGTCGCCAATGGCGTATTCATCATCTACCACGAGCCCGATCATCACAACGACATCTGCGGCATCTGTAGAATCTGTAGGATCTGCGACCGCTAATTCCGTGTCAGATTCTAGTACCAATATGGCATCAGTTAATCACAATAGTAATGGTTTAGCCGATTGGGGCCCGCTCAATCAACAGAGCATATTGTTTCAAACTATCGGATATAATCAAAATCCCGTTTTTTACTCTGAACAAGCCGGTAGTGAATTTTCGTCATTGAATGAGTTTTTATCGATGATTGATGATTCGAGCTATGATCAGGTGGACGACAACGGTCAAAATAACAATAATAATAATAATAATAATCATGATGATGATAACCCTTCGAATCTGATGGCTTCCTTGGTGATACCAGACAATTACTCGCGGCAGCACGGTGGATTGCATGGCGATAACAATGGTTTATCGGTAGTGGATACGGCAATGAACCTTACGAACGATAATCACGGCAACGTGGCCAACCTTCAAAATATTCATAATACCAACGGGTATACCAATAATGATGATAATAATAATAATAATAATAATAATGGTGGGATAGCATTTGAACCAGATAATCAACAACCACGAGTTTCGCAAGCGGCTCGTGATAAATTCTTTCTTACGGCCGCTGACCCCTCGGTTAATATATCACCGGAAGAACGTTTGAAACAAGTAATTAGCGCTAAATTAGAAGCGGGCCTTTTACAGCCCTTTAATTATGTCAGGGGTTATGCGCGATTACAGAAATACATGGATTATTATATGAATCAATCGTCGCGCCAACGGATCCTTCAGCCAATTTCCAACATCCGACCCGCATTCCGCGCCATCGCTCAGTCATTGCATGATGTCGATCTGGTCCTGGTAGAAGAGGCCTTTGAACGTATGTTGTTGGATTATGATCGTGTATTTACCAGTATGGCCATCCCGGCTTGTCTCTGGCGACGGACCGGTGAAATTTATCGAGGCAATAAAGAATTCGCCGGTCTGGTCGAAGTTAGTGTTGATGATTTGAGAGATGGTAAATTGGCCATTTATGAACTTATGAGTGAGGAATCAGCGGTTAACTTTTGGGAAAAGTACGGTCAGATAGCATTCGATTCATCGCAAAAGGCCATATTGACCGTTTGTTCTCTCAGAACAAAAGACGGTCGTAAACGAAAGGCTTGTTGTTTCTCATTTACCATTCGTCGTGATCGCTATAATATTCCTAGTTGTATCGTGGGTAATTTTATCCCCATTCATCTATAGATTGGACTGTGGACGGTTAATTATATACAATATACGTAAATCTATCTTTTTGAGAAAAAAATTATTATCATTTTTGGTTCTTAAAAAAAAAAATGAAATGAATGAAATTTATAAAACAGAAGGAATACAGTATCATATTATACAGGAACTTACATAAAAAGGCTTTTGGACAGTTTGTAAGTAAAAAATAAAATAAAAGAAGGAGAATAAACAGAGAATAAAAGCATAAAAGAAAATGGTTGTTTGTTTGTTTGTTTGTTTGTTTTTTAAAATAAGGAAGAAAAAAAGATTCCATAAATCAAAATAAAACATTCAAGAGAGAGAAAATTGTCAAAAAATAATTAAATCTTTTAATTAATTTACTTCTTAGCAGCGGCGGCGGCGGTCTTCTTTTCAATTTGTTCAGCTCTGGCAGCCTTCTTGGCCTTCTTCTTACTGGGTTCTCTGAGCGGTAAGTCTTCAGCGTTGACAACTTCGGCAAGAGCGGCTTCAAGCTTGGACATCTTGGGACCTTCAGTTTCCTTATCTTCTTCAGTCTTTCTCTTGCGGGATTCAGCGGTAACTTCAGCGGCAACATCTTCTTCATCGTAAAGGGATTCAGTGGCCCAGATGGGTAAACTTGTGGAAGACGCAGTCTTGATGTGAACACCACGAATACCGTTCCAACCGTTAGTCATAATCTTTTCCGAAAAGTATTCAGCAACGGCTTCTAAGTTAGCCACAAGGGCTTCAGCGGGGAAGGCTTCGGTAGTGTAACCGATCTTAATGGCAGAGTAAGTACCGGGGGAGACGGTGAACAAAGTAGAGTTAAGAATCTTGGTGATTTCAGACTTGGCCTTGACGGCTGAGATGGCACCACGCGATTCTAAACTAACCGATAAGGGGCTCTTACCGGATTCGTAAAAGGTCTTACCGAGAAGACGGGGGAGGGTAGTGACCACATTGTCTTCGGCAATGAAGAGATCGTGTTGACCTAAAAGGGCACGACGGGCTTCAAAGGACTTGAACTTACCCTTCAACTTAGAAACACCGACAACACGGGTAAGAGAAGCATGGGCGGGTTCGTCCTTGTTTTCACCTTGACCGGTAATAAGAGCATCCTTGTAAGCCCTTTGGGGATCCTTGGAGAACAAACAAATCGAGGTATCTTTAGCGTTGTAGATAGGGTGGGGGATGGCAATACGCTTAGGCTTCAAGTTCTTACGGTCAGTTAAGAACTTTTTCGTTGTAAAGACAACGTAGATAGCTTCCTTTTCGGCACCTAAAACGTCTTCTTCGTCATCACCAGCTAAAAGATTCTTCTTAGCATCGGGTTGAGCTGAGGCTTGGGATCTCTGTTGCTTAATGTATTCTAAAAGGGCTTGAGTGGCCTTTAAAGTGGCTTCATTGTTCTTTAAGGGAGATTCGACCGAGGCGGTGGTATTAGCTTCGACAGCAACAGCTTCGACAACAGCGGGGGCCTTAGCGACCTTGGTGACCTTGGTGACCTTCTTTTGATTCTTGGCGACCATTGTGTATGTGTATTAATTTAAGGGTGTTTTGAGAGAAAGAGTGCGTTGAGTAATAAATATACTGTAGTGGACTATCAATTTAAATATTATAATTACAAAGAATAAGAATAATAAGGTTAAATGATAAAAAATGGATATTTACTGAACGAGGAATAACAATGCGTAGCTAATTCTTCACACAAGATCTGTAAGGAAATAAAAAAAAAAACTAAAAAAAAGACAAAAATGAAAAAATGAATCTAAGGATTTACCAAAATCTTTTCGTTTTTTTTCGTTTTTTTTCGTTTTTTCGCTTAGTTTTTTTTCGTTTTTCTTTCTAGCGACGTTGGGATGTTTACGTAAGCGAGAATGGCCATAGTGAAAAAACCGATGTGGCTTCACAGGCGGGTAAGTCGTGTGGACTCGAGTGTTTACTACGGTGGATCAAATATATACAATAAGGAAACGATGCATTTATCACACTAGAAAATAAAAGGGAAACAGAATAAAGTAGGGAAAGAAGCGCAAAAAACAAAGAACTGAGCAAAGAAATAGTAAAAAAAAAAACAAGACAAATAACTAAAGAACGAAAGAGAAAAAAATGTAAAAAAGAAAATAGACTTAAAAGAAAGAGATAAAGATGGAGGGGGAAAAAAATTATCGTATGACCCTAATGTAGAATAATCACACAGATATAATTTTAACTTTAAATTTAATTTTAATTCATGTTTAGATTTCAAAACAATACCAGGATGTTGTCACATCTAGTATTTTTATTTGTTTTTTGTTTTTTCTCTTTAAAATCATCTAGTTTCGTCTTATCATTTCAAATCCTAAATATCAGCGTTTTTTGAGGGTTTCATTTTCCCATGTTTTGAAGGTAATAGGGGGGTAATATTATATTAGGGGTCTTTGGGGGATGAAGGCAATTTTAACAAAAAAAGAAACTGTCAGTCTAAATTTAGTGAGCGGCTTCAGCGGTGAAGAGGTCTTCCTTCAATGTGATACCGAGTTCTTCTCTGATGGGCTTAAGTTCAGCAAGGTATTCTTCGTATTGGGATTGGTTTTCGACCTTGTATTTTAAGCCTTCGAAAAGACGAACGGCGGTGGGGTAGTCATTGACACGACGACAGGCTTGAAGGGCCTTTTCAAGCACTGAAGGAGCGGGGACAAGATCGTAAGAGAAACAGTTATTCAAGACACGCTAAAGGGGAGGTTAGTTTGAGAATAGAAAAGAGAATAAAAAAGAATAGAATAAAAAAGAAGAGAATAAAAAAAAGATTAAAAACATACTTGAACTTCGAAAAGATCGTAAGCTTCTTCGAATTCCTTTTCGAATCTATATCAAAAGTTGAGGTACAGTTAGTATATGATAGCCAATGGGAGTTGAGATAAAATTAGCTTGGAAGAACCCAAAAAAGGCCCGGGGAAACCGCCCGGAGGATGGTAAACGAGGGATAGCAGGGTAGCAGACCAACGGTGGTATGGATTGATAGCAATACTGGGCGCAATCAAGCAATTTGCATAGGGGAATAAAAATAAACATAAAAATAAACATAAAAATCAAAAATCAAACCAGGTTGGATAAAGTGGGACAAGACATACCTAACGGTGAATTCTTCAAAGGTTTCTTCGTGGGAAGAGTAGTTACGGACCATGGCGGGTTGGGCCATTCTCATGGCAGAGACAGCGGGTCTGGCGACTTGAGCAAGGGCTCTAGGAGCGGAGGCACGGAGGGCCGATCTGATAGCAAGACTGAAAACCATGGTTGATTAAAGAAGGGGGACGGGTGGTGTTGTAGCGAAACGGAGTTGTCACGGAGAGTAGTAGTCAAAGAGGGACGAAAACTGAGCGAGGCAAAGCGAGGTGGAAGCCGGGGGAAAAGCGCCAAACATGAACTGATTCATCGGCCGCCGTAGTTAAGCCGGCTTCGGGTGGTTCTGGCCACTCAGTTGACGAACCGCCGCGGTATTGGCTCACGCGGGCCTCGACGGGCTTCCCGGGTTTGCGTGCCGCTGATTGGCTGGCGCCCGCGGCGCGGGCCGCTGCGTGCTGGCCGCTGCCGGCCTGGCCGGGCCGCAGGCGTATATCCCCGGCTGGGTGTTGGCGCTATATAGCCCCCATGGGCTATAGTGCTGAGTCAGCCGTCCTCCTCTCGCTGCGGTGGGCCACTATAACTCCCTCTCTCTGGCTTCTTGTGTTGTTTTCGTATCTTCGAAGAGCGAAATCACGGCCATCCGATCCTCTTTGCTGGAGCTTATTTTATATTTATTTTTTTCTCCTTTCTCCTGTTTTCCTGTTTAATTATCTTATTCTCTTCCTTTTTTTCTTGTTTTTTTTGTTTTTTTTCTGTTTGCTTTTTTAATTATCTTTTTAATTACCTTCTAATCCTTTTGGTATCAACTACCCAACTGTGGTCCTTGTGCTCATTCTATTCAATACTAATACTAACAAATCCCAAAAACACTTTGCACACTAGTCAATTGAATGCCAGGAAAATGCCACCCGTTTTGCAATCCAATAGATAAATTACCCCACTGGAATCTTTTAGTCCGTAACCTCAAGGCTCTCTCTACTCCACTATCCACCACTCCGCGCGGGCGCTCTCCCCTCTGTAAAATCATACAAATTCAGGCACAGTTCAAATACTGAAAATTGCTTTCCTCTGGTTACTTTATCTGCCCCCCACTTGTTCTTTCTTTCTCTCTCCTTTTCTCCACCTTTCCCTCCTTTTCTTTTTCGCACCTCACTAATTATCTTCAATTTATAATCATAAAATACTCAAATCTCCTCAAATTGTCAGCCCGTTTACCCTGTTTTTCAACTCAACTGAACTCACATTTGCCTCCATTGGGAAGTGTTGCATATTGCCCTGCATATCTGTTGCCGTTTATTGATTTATTTATTTTCGTCTTTACTTTTCATTTTAAAGCTTTGTAAGTAAATAATCGCTTGATTTATCAGGGAGGAGAGAATATGTTTAACGCATATAAAGTCGACCCGAAGACGGCCCCGTCCGTTGCTTCGACGTCTTCGTCTTTTCCAACTTCAGCGTCTTCATCGTCTTTACCGACACCAACGGCTGCTAAACGTAATGGTTCCATTCGTTCCATGTTTGTGAAAGAGAAATCACAGACCAGTCCACCAAAATCACAGCCTATTGGTTCAAAATCATCACTTAAACGTAAACTTTCACAAGCAGGTAGTATGGATAGGTTTGTTACCAAATCAGCTTCGCAGCAGCCAGCCACTAAATCAAATTACTCTAAGGCTCTTGCCCAGTTTTACCAGACCGGCAGCAGTATCTATTCCGAACCAATTGCCTCCACCCCACAGGATAGGAATGATCCCAAACCTATTCAAAAACAAAATTCCATAATTGGTACAGTTTTACGAAATGCGTCACAATCTTCATTTAGTGATGCGGTTCAGAAAAATACGCGATTCGATTCGATGGAATCGAGTAGTGGTTTGCCTACCAAGGCTAGCCCATCCGTTTCGACTACAGCTACGACTACAAACACAGGGAAATCCACTGAATCTAACTCATCAAAGCCCTTTGATTGTGATAATTTGTTTAATGACGAAGATGATGAAGAATATTTGAAATTTGATGCTGCAATAAGTCAATCTAAGGTAGTTACTAAATTTGATTATATACAACCCGTCAATCCTGTCTCATCTACCGTGTCACCTCAACATTCTACGAGTACTACCACCAGCATTGGTCGATCATCTCAACGTACTGCAATTGGCCGATCAAGTACGACATCTACCTCATCATCATCATCATCATCATCTAGCACTGCTGCCATGCCGCGGGTATCTTTACTTTCAGCACCTTCGTCAACAGAGTCGGTAGGTAGATTCTCCAATTCAGCATCATCATTTACGGCGACTTCATTATCATCGTCGTCGTCATCAATTAGCTCATCATATTCATCTCATTATTCGACATCGGACTCTAATGTCGGAAAGACCTTGGCCAATTCAAGTATTTCTCAAACCAACAAACCCACTCAGACTCCACTTTATCACGGGTTTGACTCTGATGCCGCCAAGGCATTACGTCGTCGTAAACAAGCCACCAAGGATTTCAAGTTGAATAAGGAACAAAAGGCCATTATCCGAATTGTCGTCGATCAGGGTCGATCTTGTTTCTACACCGGTGCCGCCGGTACTGGTAAATCAGTATTATTACGAGAAATTATTACGAAATTGGTAGAGAAACATGGTAAGGACAATACGGTAGCTATTACGGCGCCCACGGCACTGGCTGCCCTTAGTATTGGTGGCCAAACACTACATCGTTTTGCGGGCACAGGATTGGCCAAAGAAGACGCGGGACCCTTGGCCACCAAGGTGATGAAGAGCAAAAAGGCCGTAATGCGTTGGAGCCGTTGTAAGGTCTTGATTATTGATGAAGTGTCAATGTGTGATGGTGAATTCTTGGATAAATTAGATTATATTGCAAAAGCGGTGAAAAAAGCCAATAATTTACCCTTTGGCGGAATTCAGTGTGTGTTTACCGGTGATTTCTTTCAATTACCCCCTGTACCCGATAGAGGCAAGACCTGTAAGTATGCTTTCGAATCCTCAGTTTGGAAAACATTGATCCAAGATGCTTATGAACTTCGAGAAGTCTTCCGTCAAAGAGGTGATATTGAATTTGTGGACATGCTAAATTCCCTACGTAAGGGCGATTTGAATAAGCCCCTTGAAGATAAATTCAAAGCGCTAAATCGTGAAATCAAGTATGGTGATGGTATTGCGCCAACTCACTTGTTCCCCCTTCGTTGGCAAGTCGAAAAGAAAAACCAAGATAATCTGAATAATTTACCAGGCCCCGATTATGTCTTTGAAGCAACCGATTATAATTATTATGAAAGAGATAAGTTAGAAGACGGTAAAAAAATACTAGAAAATATGCCGGCAGCAAAATCGCTGATCCTGCGATCGGAAGCTCAGGTTATGATGCTCAAAAATTTAGAAAACGGTCTGGTCAACGGGTCCCTGGGTATAGTCAAGGCCTTTTTGACCCCATTGGAATACCAAATCTTACAAGACTACTGGATGAAATGGGACTCTATGAAACCAGTTGTGGATCTTATTACTCTCACCCGTGAAGGTATCTACGGTGGGTCTGACGTTAAAAGAGAAACGAGTCAGCGGCAATTGAATGCCCTTGTTCAAGCTCTCAAACCTCGAGAGATGAAGTGTTGGTCTGAAATACAGCCTAAACTAAACTCAACAATACGAGAGGGACTCTTACCCCTGGTAGACTTTCCTGAACACGGTGTGATTTTAATTGAAAAACAAGAGTTTACCTACGAAGATGCTGCTCAAAAGAAAACTATGGTTTCACGAACTCAGGTACCCCTGTTACTTTCATGGGCTTTATCTATCCATAAATCTCAGGGTCAAACATTACAAAGAGTCTTAGTGGACGTTTCTAAGGCGTTTGAAAATGGTCAAGTGTATGTGGCATTGTCGCGTGCCGTATCTAAGGAAACCCTTCAAGTTATAGGTTTTAGGGCAGAATCAGTTAAGGTTGATCCCAAAGTTAAGCAGTTTTACGAAAACTTGAAAACCGTCAACAGCGAACCAAAACCTTGGAATCACAATACCCCAGTTAGTAGGGCACAACCACCAGCACCACCAACCCCTGCTCCTAGACCGAAATTTCATGGGTCACTCAATCAAGAGTGGAATGGCCCCCATACTGATCTAAATCAATCTACCTTTTCTGGTATGAGCTCATCCGATAATAAAATGCTCGAATTTGCGTCTCGATCGAATAGTAAGTCTTGGGTGTCAGAACCTAATATCAAACCAGATAGCATCATAGCGAGACTTCCCAAGATTGAGCAAGCGGATGAAGATCCCTTTGATATAGTATAAAGGGACCATTTATATAAAGGGACCTCGGAACCGAACGCGTTTCTTTTTTATTATTAGATATAGGATGTAGGATGTAGGTATAGATATATATATGTCTAGATAACAAATTTATATACTGAAACTCTAAAAAGTTGGATGGAGATCATTATACACGTAGAGTGCAGCATGCAATCAACGCAATCTCCATACTGCCAAGAGTAAATGAAAAAAACAACGAAAAAACGAAAAAAATGACAAATGAAATGGCAGATGGAAACTGAAAATCACTCAGATAACTCAAATAAACGCGAAACAAATGCATTAATAAGCCGTGATAAACCAGCTGGTGAGGGCTCGGGTGAAATGCGATAATGGCCCGTACACGATAATGTAGCACTGAGCCTCTCCAGGTAAGTAAGGGACACCCTGACCCGCATCCGAAGGGCGGCCTTTGACTGGTGGGGCCGCATCACCGCTCGCGTAGCCACCTCCGCATTATATTATTATGGTTATATATACACCCGTACATTCCACTGCTATCTATCAGGTTTTTCCGTGATTCAGTTTGTCACTTAGGTTTATTTAACTAAACAATCGCTATTTTCTCATAAGCAGACACCATGTCCACTGATACCAGGCGTAAGTTGTTCTGATATGGCCCTTGGCTATTTCTTCGCGCGATCACCGCTCTTGAAGCGCTTCGTTTCGGCGCTTTGATCCGGATAATTACCGCCGTTCGCTTGAAACTAACTGATCTATCCCCGCAATCAAAATGGATGATATTCTTTTTACTTGTTTTAATTAGCCATTCCTTTTCAATACCAGTTCTTATCTGGTGCCGTCGCCGGTGTCTCTGAGGTTAGTGGTATTATTATTATTATTATCTTGTTTCCCTCGGTATATTCCTCGAGCCACACTAACCTTTTATTTATTATTTTTTCACATCATTTTTTGTGGGCCAATCTTTGGCCCCTTTTTATGATTGGATATCTTTTTTTATTTTATTTTCGCTTCTTCTTTTATAAAATTTAGATCCTGGTTATGTACCCCTTAGATGTCGTCAAAACCCGTATGCAATTGCAAGTCACCGGGGCTGGTGAAGTCCCCTACAAATCTATGTTTGACTGCTTTGCCCGTATCATCAAACAAGAGGGATTTAGCCGTCTTTACCGTGGTATCAATGCCCCCATTTTAATGGAAGCCCCCAAGAGAGCCGTTAAATTCGCCGCTAATGATAAGTGGGGTGAGGTTTATCGATCCTGGTTTGGCGTTACATATATGTCACAACCCTTGGCTATCTTAACTGGTGCCACCGCCGGTGTTACCGAATCCTTCGTCGTTGTACCCTTTGAATTAGTTAAGATTAGATTGCAGGATAAGACCTCCAAGTACAGTGGTGTTTTGGATGTCGTGCGTAAAACCATTCAACAAGAAGGTATATTGGCCATGTACAATGGTTTAGAAGCCACTATGCTTCGTCATGCTACTTGGAATGCTGGTTACTTTGGTATCATCTTCAAGATTCGTAGTTTATTGCCTGAAGCTAACACCAAGACCGAAAGGACCCGTAATGATTTAATCTCCGGTACTATCGGTGGTACCTTCGGTACTGTCTTCTGTACCCCCTTTGATGTCGTTAAGACTCGTATTCAAAATACCGTCAAAGTCGCTGGCGTAAAACCCAAGTATTATTGGGCTATCCCCAGTGTCTTTACCGTTGCTAGAGAAGAAGGTTTCACTGCCCTTTACAAGGGTTTCTTACCTAAGGTTCTTCGTCTCGGTCCCGGTGGTGGTATCCTCTTAGTGGTCTTCACGAGTTGCATGGATTTCTTCCGTGGTTATCACTTCAGTTAAGTAAGATGATGAGAGGTTTTACTTCTTTAGTTTAGTCAATCTCTGTAGTTTATTTTATTCTTTTATCTGGCTACAACTCTATCTTGGTAAATTTTCCACGTTTAGATTTATTTATTTGTCTTGCAAAGGCTACTATTGAATACTCCTGTATAGGATTAATATATTATGTATATGAAGTATAGCATTCAGTTTGAACCTTTCGCTCACATTAGTCTTAACTTCTAATATAGTTTACATTATTAATACAATTGGATTGAAATTATTCAAAAGTTGTAAGAAAGTAATTTTTATGAAGAAAAAAGTTATTTGATTAAAGACTATATAAAAAAATAAAAAACTTAATTCAAAGTTTGGAATAGAAAAAAATGTAAGAACCACCAGCCCTCAACCACTCCAACACTATCTACTTGCAAGGGTAGTAGCGACATGTAAAAATGGCTAAGTGAGCATTAAGACGTTCCCACGGAGTTTGACGTTAACTCATTTAATCTATCCTAGAACACGACGCTCGCCAGATCAGTAGACTTATGATTCGATAAATCGAATCAAGCTGAAAGGTGAGCAACACGAAAGTCTAGGAGTTCCGCACAAAGAAAAGAAGAAAAAAAGGGAAAAGAAAAAAGAAAATGGAAGCAATGAGGGATTCAATTTATACTCGATTTTTTTGAGCATCAAACAAATTCACATTCCTGGGCCCTAACTGATTTCTGATACATTGTGCATAATATTTCTTTTAAAATTAACCCTGAAATCTCGTCTCAATTTCGAAGTAGGTGGCCCATAGATAGATCTTTTTCGTAGATTCGGCCAGATTTAAGATATTTTGAGTTTGTGAATTTAAAGTTTTGCACAATCTTTTCGATGAAAATATATATATAATGTAAGGTACTTTTTTTAAGTAAGAGAATATATTTTATTTTTATTTGATTAAATACTATATAAAAAAACAAACTAAATTCAAAGTTTGGAATAGAAATGTAAGAACCACCAGCCCTCAACCACTCCAACACTATCTACTTGCAAGGGTAGTAGCGACATGTAAAAATGGCTAAGTGAGCATTAAGACGTTCCCACGGAGTTTGACGTTAACTCATTTAATCTATCCTAGAACACGACGCTCGCCAGATCAGTAGACTTATGATTCGATAAATCGAATCAAGCTGAAAGGTGAGCAACACGAAAGTCTAGGAGTTCCGCACAAAGAAAAAAGAAAAAAAAGGAAAAGAAAATAGAAAATAGCAGGAAAGTGAAAACATATTTATACTCCGTTCATCCTCTCTGCTTGATATTGTGGGTTAGGGTGGCCTGTTACCAATTGAAGGTTACCCGTTAGTGGTACCAACTAGGGTCTCCTTTAATATAGCTACAACTGTGTGAATTTGAGGAAGTGAGAATAATAACGAGTTCAATCATAAAAATAAATAGTATTTAAGATATCAAAAATCAAACTATTCTAATTTAGTTTTACTATTGTAGATCACAATGCCTTTATGGAACACCCATTCAACGGCCTTTTCGACGGGTTCATCAAACAGGAATGGCAACGCAGGTACCACGGCTAAGCCCAAGGCCACTGGACCATAAGATCGTAAAGCTGGGTTTTTAACATTCTTGAGGGCCTTAGAAGCATATTTTACCGTAGAATGAATGGTGAACGCTGGTAAACCCATACTGGCAATCGATTGAAATACTGCTCTCTCTAAACCGACTAACCTCCAATCGGGGGCCTGTGAGGCTTGAAGCTGCTTTTGCTTTTCGGTACGCACGGGGAGTGGATCCCAGGGCTTAAGTCCCGGTTCATACAAACCTTGTTGTCTCAAACGAGCCTATATGTAAGAGTTAGTTAGTATATATATATATTAGTGTAAAATATCTCATTCATAACTTACCTTCCATGATTCGTACGACACATCACCAATCAAATATGTCCAACTGATACCGTACGCGGCAGTGACTAGTCTAGGGTGGGCTACAGGTCGGAAAGATTCACCAATATCCGACGTGTAGGCGACATATCTTTGGGTAGCAACAAGAATCTAAATGAAATAAGATATTATTAGCATTTATAGGTGAAATGAGTGTAGTTTATTTGTCAATTGGGATCATAAGTGTATACTTACAGTCTAGAAAAAAAAACCAAAAGATTATTACCAATTGTTAGTAAGGCTTCATGTAGGTCAAAACTTAAAAATACGCTTAGATACGCTTCTAAACTTACTTTGGCTCGCGAGAAATAAGCAGCATAACGAATATTGCTATCGGTAGAATTGGGCCCGTTATCTGCACCGGGAGTATCGATTGAGCTATTCGCTACAAAGGGGTCTTGTTTAATGGGCTTACTGCTCTCAGGGGGGCCAGTGGTAGTTGACATTATTATTAAAAAAAGCGTGTTTTGTAGAGTTGGTAGAATTAGAAGTGCGGGCTCGAGTGAGAGAAGAACGGAAAGCAAAAATTTAAATAGGAAAAGTATATTTCTAAAAGAGTATTCGGGGGCGAATCCCAATGGAAGGTTTCGTAGAAGGATCTGCGTGGAAATCAGTATTTAAATGTCAGTCTGATATTCTACTGCCCACGTTTGCCCCCAGCCATACATAAGATAGCCATCGCATACAGCCTGAGCAACTCTATCGGTTTTGGCAGATGTATGGCCGCATGCGAGATCCTCTGCGGTCCACTTTTGTTCTAGTCTGAGGAGTGATTCCCATTCTTTTTATCGCAGCCGTTACTCTTCCTGCCAGGGTTTTTATTTATTTATTTATTTTTTATTTGTTTATTCTTCATCGGCACCATAATATATACCAGATAAAATTATCACTACTAAGCAAACTGCTATTATGATCATTATTATTTATTTTAGTAACTTGGTGTTGGCCTTCAATTTTAATTAACTATCCTTCTTGGCTTTTTATTATAAGGGTATTAAACTCCGCATTAAAAAACGAAAAAAATAAGATAAATAGAAATAATGATAAGACATATATTATTGTTACAAATAGACCAACTGGTATCAGTTACTCCATAAATCAGAAATACACTATTAATCTAAGAATCTATTAGTGACCTAAAACTAACCAATAGTTACCCGTCAGAAGAGCTCCATCGATAAAAGCATACGCCATTGTCATGGCAACCCAAATCATCTGTTTGACGGCCAGTTTGGGATCAATTGACATAATGTGATAATTAAATAAACAAAGCGCCAATTAAGGGTTTCAAGCGCTCATTTCATACCAATAATTTAAACCATAAAGTTTCATTCAATTTTAAAACCTTTTATTGCTAGTTTTCTAAGGTCAATTTTTTGCATTATTTAAGGATAAAATCAAATTTGACCCCCTCAATCCCCCTTAACGGCACAGTGGGAGGGAATATCATTCTCAAATTCACTTAGCTAATTAGACCAATATGTCTCAATCTAATAGAACGACTGCCTCCTCTTTAGTGCGGAATCAAAGTAATGGTACTATCAATACTTCAACCACTCGTCCCAAGTCATCATCGACCCGCACATCATTGAGTGAAAATGCTAATATCTCCGGCTCTAATAGTAAAGTAATCTTAAATCGAAATAATCAAAACCACCGGACCAACGAGGCCCCCGAAGAAAAAGAGTCCAATATCCATGTTTATGTGAGATGCCGTGGTAGAAACGAACGAGAAATCAATGAAAATAGTGGCGTAGTCGTCCAAACCACTGGCGACAAAGGTCGTGAAGTTATGCTAAAAATGGGTCCTATGTCCTTATCTGATAAAACTTATACATTCGATCGAGTATTTGGACCCGAAGCCGATCAGTCGATGCTGTTTGACGGTATCGCCGATAAAATACTTAAGGAAATGATCTCCGGTTATAACTGTACTATCTTCGCTTATGGTCAAACAGGGACCGGTAAAACCTTCACCATGTCGGGTGATTTAACCGATAACCATGGCCGTCCAGCTCATAATGCAGGCATTATACCTCGTACGCTGTTTCAATTGTTCAGGGAACTAGATAAGGAAACGGCTGAGTACTCAGTCAAGGTGTCCTATATTGAATTATACAATGAAGAACTACGTGATCTTATATCTCAAGACGATGATCGTAAGGTGAAAATTTTCGATGACGCCAATAAAAAGGGTATTGTAATCCAGGGAATGGAGGAGGCTTTCATTAAATCAGCTAGTGAAGGTTTGCAGATTCTTCAAGATGGTTCATATAAGCGACAAGTCGCGGCCACCAAATGCAACGATCTTTCCAGTCGTTCACATAGTGTCTTCACCATTACTATCCATGTTAAGGAGGTATCCGAAGATGATCAAGAGTACGTGCGTATCGGTAAGCTTAATTTAGTCGATTTAGCTGGTTCAGAAAATATTAATCGATCAGGCGCTCAGGATATGCGTGCGCGTGAGGCTGGTATGATTAATCAAAGTTTACTTACTTTAGGTCGAGTTATCAATGCTCTGGTAGACCGTTCGCCCCATATCCCATACAGAGAATCCAAATTAACGCGGCTGCTCCAGGATTCATTAGGGGGCCGAACGAAAACGTGTATTATTGCTACAGTGAGTCCGGCTAAAGTGAGCTTGGAAGAAACTATTAGTACATTAGATTATGCCAATCGAGCCAAAAACATCAAAAATAAACCCCAAGTCAATCAGACTCTTTCCAAAAAAATGGTGCTTCGCGACTATGTATTGGAAATTGAACGGTTAAGGGCTGATATAATGGCCACGCGCCAAAAGACCGGTATTTATTTATCAGAAGAGAGTCACCAAACCCTGATTGATGAAAGTGAAAGCAGGCGTGCGTTAGTCGAGGAACAAAAATTACGAGTGGATGCCCTTGAAACTCAATTAAAGACGAGCCGTGACACACAAGAAGAGCTGATAAAGGAGCTAGCAACCACAAAGAAGGAATATGAAGAAATTTCCGATGTACTAGAAAGTACTACTAATCAATTGGCCGACACCCAATGCAAACTCGAGTCAACCGAGACTAAATTACTTTACGAAACGATTATTGCCAAAGAATACGAACAGTCACTGGATATACAGAGGCAGGAGAGTTGTAAATTAGCCGCTAAACTGGACGACGCTGTCGGGGATATTAACCGATTGCACTCAAAGATTGATCGTCGCGCTGCACTAGAGAATCTCAACAAGGCCAAGCATGATATGCTTCAATCCAATACCCAAGAGTTTTATGCGACGCTAAACAAAAAGTTAAACTCATTTAAAGCTTCGATTATTAAATCATCATCTTTGATGGAGCACCGAATGGAAGAATTCTTACAACAAGAAGTGGCAAAGTTAAATAACGCTACATCATTAATTAACCAGGGAGGTGCTATTGGCACTGATCTCAATAACCAGTTTACTAACCAACTAGTGACGTCCAAATCGGCTATGGAAGGTGCTTTTAACGGTATAAGTGACATCAAGAATCAAATCAAGTTTGAGATCAGCAGTGGCCTTGAGGTTCTAAGAACACTAGCCAAACAAATTTCCGTTGATATACTTCAGGAATTCCAAGGCTATCAAGCTAATAATATGACCTTAACCACGCAAATACAAACCCAGACCGATGAAACTCTCAAAAGGGCATGCGCCATGGTCAGCTCACAAGCGACTGAGATCAAAACATTAAAGGACGAATTAAGAATCTCGGCACAAAGGGTCTCGCGCACAACAGAATTGACCGTAGCTAATATTGCCCAGGCGGTCGATGAAGAAAAGGCCCATGCATTGAAAACTCACGATAATTTTATTAAAACCATAATGACATTAGCGCAAGAAATGACCAAGGACCAGAATATTAGTATCGAAAACCGGTTCAGTGCGATACAAGAAAGTTTGTCGAACGAGAAAATCTTACGTGATACCGAAGCTGATCGCCATGTAACTCTATTGACTGGCTTAAAGGATGGTAATTCCCAGTTGAATGAATCCCTTACCAATACCACCACTAACCTAAGTACCTCTTTATCCAATCTCGTGCATAACCAAATCGAGAAGGGTAAAATCATTGAAACCAATACGAACAAAATCCATCACGATGTTTCAGCAACGCTGGATGATCAGATTGAACAACTTGATGATAAGATAAAGTGCTTAGATACTTTTGTGGAAACCGCTCGGACAGAGCTCGTTCATCATACTTCCAAATATGAACAAACCCTTGAAGCAATCCAAAGAAATGACGCGGCTGTTTTCGAAGGCGTGAAAGAGCAGCTATCAACCGCCGAGGCTGGACTTACCAGTCACCAAAAGTACATGATCGCCTACTTAGGAGAAAATCAAACCACCCATATGGAGTTTGACAAGGAACAACAGAGTTTAGCGGATAGATTGATCACGGTAGCTCAAGAAACCAAATTCTCCAGCTATGGTCCTGCAGGTACATCACCCATTAAGGCCAAAAGCTACAAATTTACTCGCGAGTTCCCGAAAGTCAAGGCCCGCGAAGAAATCATTGAAGCATACCAATTACTAGATGGTGTACCCCAACTGAGCATAAACACCGATAATAATATTGCGGGATCAGCTGATGATATTACTGTCACTGGCAGCACAGCATCTCCCATTGATGAGCGACCACCTCTGCAGGATATCAACCTTAAGAATACGGATAATATCATGCCAGATACAGTGAATGGTGTGGCAAAATTGAACAAGACACAGAAGATGAAGCTACTTACTACTAGAATTGATGGTGTCAATGGTGTGCCTTCGGCTCGATCACATCAACAGAAATCGGTTAATAAACGGGGCTCTAGATCGGATGAATCGTCATCATCGCAACACCTGAGGAAAAAAATTAATAGCTCCAGAGTTTGAGAAATAAAATTGGAAATCAAAAAAAGGTTTCTTATAATTAATAAGGCTATATTCTTTTACTTAATGCCATATAGTTCAATTGTAATAATAAAATATATGTATTCAATGGATGTTGGACGTGAATTCTGAACTTTTGACAGTATAAACTACTTTTTTTTCATGGAGTATTAATGGATTAATTAAAAATTATTACCATCCAGAAGCTTCTCTACATAAGTATAAATATAAACATATACATACATATATATAACCATTTTTTGCAGTAAAAATAAGAACTTTTGAATATACTATATCTCCTCTTTCAAAAATTGAAACATCTCAACTACCAGCTATCGGGAGAGAAATCTGGTGCTTGAGAGGCGAAGATTGGATAGCCCTCTTACCTCCACCTAGTAATTAAAGTCTTTTAATGCAAGTTATATTTATTTTTTAAATTAGAGCATTATCCAAAGATGTTTTAAATAAAAAAATAAAAATTTAGGGAATATTTTCAAAAATTAAAAAAATAATTAAAAAAGGGGGTCATCCCGGGTTTGATCCGGGGTCGCCTACAATTACGATTGTTAAAACCGTGAGATTTTCAAGTATTCCCGAAGCAGGCATACTACCACTATACTAATGACCCTTAAATACTGCAAATTAAAAATTGATACCATTTATAGGGCAAACAAGATAAGGTAAAAAAATAAAAAAATTGATAAAAGTTCTATTTAGAAAAAAATGAAACAAAAAATGATCTCTTTCAGTAGTTTTTTATCATATTCTTCTATCCTGGATATTTATATCCTGTTGTTCTTATCTAGAAGATTTATATATTAGACTTATTTTAAACCCTATTCATTTTCTTTACTTTCCTGTTAAGCACAAATTCGTTTATACCTTTTAAAACATTTACGATTTAAAAATAAAAACCGGCTTCCGTATTTGCTGTAATATTTACAATTACCATTAATTCTATATATGTTTTTGTGTATTATTAGAAGTATGTTTTACCTAGCTTCAATTAATAAACGAATTTTAATTTAAAAAAGAAAAAATTGTTATTCTTATCTGCTGTTTCGAGAAAGTGAGGTAAAAAAGTTTTATAGATTAATAAATCAATAACGAAATATCAAGATTCATTGAAGAACCCAAAAGCGCAAGGTATAAATTATCGATAAAAACACAAATTTCCACTTATATATATCGAAATGCCATTATATATCCAACTAACGACATTACTATTTAAGATGTTAGACTATTAGAGTCTAGTGTGCCTATCAGTATTCATTTTATATATATTTTTATGTTTTATAAATATATTCTACTTATATCCAATAAAAAAATTTAACCCAAAAAATACAGGAAACAAAAATTTACTAACCACGAGCTAGCCAATACTAAATGTGATGATATAATATCACCCACAGGCCCTGTAGATGTACTATTGGCCTATACTCTATTTTTTTTTTTAGAAGTCATCTTTTCAAAAACCTTAAACTCTTGACAACTATTTTGGTAACGGTAAATTTTTTTTAAATGGTTTGCTTTTCCGAATAAAAGAGAAATATTGGTCTTTGAATGAACGGTCCTAATTCCACCGTTTTACGTCTCATTCAAGTGTAAACACTACAAAATAAATAGAATGAACATAGATCTTAAGAAATTACCTATCTTTCATTTGGTAGCTAAATTTTTTTTTCTAAACAAAGAGATTTCTATACATTTAGACTATCTAAAGAAAAATGTTCATGCCTAAAATATTGAAACAGTTTGAAAAAATTGTTAGGGTGAATCGTCTCAAAAAATGTTTCAGAGAACAAGCCGTATCGGGTAATTAGAAGAACATTCTTTTTGTGCATGATATGATTCAGCAGATTGACATACTGATTATGTAGCCTCTCTATCAATATTTCATATTTCAAAATCAATGCTGGATACAATAAGAGAGCAGGAAATTAATAACATCAATATGTAACTTTAAAATAAAGATGGCGGGAAGATTGTTTGCGAAGTAGCGCATACGGGGATTGCCAAATTCTAACAGTAATACGTCATTTCATTGCTAAAACGCGTGTAAAAACCGATAGAGAAATATTTGGCAATCTAGCAAGGAGGTAGGCTTATCAGTTACTATAATATGTATATGCTAAGCAATCAACTAGCTCAATTGCCCGTAAAGTGGCGGCCACCAGCCTTGCAGGCCACCGGGGTTAATAATCCCGATAAGCAGAATAGATCCGCACCCTCTCTACCTAATCATCTTAAGAACGAGCATAACCAATTAATGAAATTATAAAATAGATCAATCCGGTTCTTTCATTGAGTGAATTACCCAGATAACAGCCTGAAAGAAAAAAAATATTTAAGTTTGTGATTCATTCATCTGAATCAGCTGTTTCATAAGTGAAGAAGAATGAAAAATCTCGCCTTGTTTCACCGTTAAGCCCGGTTCTACAGAAAATTTCAGATGACATAAGAAACAATAAGAGGGTTAGGGCTATCTTTAGTATAGAATCTTCATTTTTCTTCTTTTCTGGCCTGCAACTGATTAGATAATCACATTCACTCGATCGTGATAGAATCACACGCAGGCCGGAAAAATCCCCATTAGTTTACTTTTGGGCTTCGATTTTCGTTTCACAACGACTGAAGTTTGGGCACCGCTTTTATTCTATCCAACCCCCAGAAGATTATATTTACATTTAATTTCTAAAGCGATATAATCTGAAAAAATCCTTCAAATACATACAATTTTTATTTGCTAAACCCTTCGCTCGGGCGGATGGATGGCGGGTTAAGGCACGCCGAAATCTTATGACGTCATGACAATTCAGGTGATGATGCCGTATCTGGTGCAGAATCTGCAAGTGTTTTATCATCTATCTAGCGTGCATAACTCGCCTTAACTAACACACTATGACGTAGACCATACAAATTGCCCTTTTTTCATAACATTAACAAAAGTATATATATCAGGCCTTGCATCTCCAATTCAGTTATCTTTCCTGGTTTCTTATCACAATTAAATTAATCAGTCTCTTGTATAAATAACTCTATATCCATCTCGATATATACTTCACTCTTTCCTCTTATACAAATTCACTCTTTTTTCCCCTTATACGAATCCGCTCTTTATCCACTAGTTATATCTACAAAATGCTCACTCCCTTAACTCCCTTAACTCCCCTTAATAGATCGGAAAATGCCTCTGCCTCTGATTTATCTATATACTCTAGAGGAACATCGTGTGCAAACACTACGTCTTCCACTCCTATCTCCTCCCCTGAATCGATCGCCTTCCCTGACTATAAGCTTACTGACATTGTTTCCTCTTTAAGTCTTTCCAGAAGTAATTCTGTTAGCAGACCCTCGAGTAGATCGCTCTCTCGTCGTACTTCTTTGAATCGCCGAAATGTCATTAATCACTCTAGATTAGCTTCTTACGCTTTTGCTTTCGATATTGATGGTGTTCTTATCAGAGGCCCTGATACCATCCCCGTTGCCCCCAAAGCTCTTCGTATGCTTAACGGTGATAACAAATACAATATCAAGGTTCCTTACATTTTTGTAACGAATGGTGGCGGTAAAACCGAAGAAAAGAGATGTACTGATTTAAGTGAACGTCTTGGCGTTGATGTTGTCCCTGAACAATTTATTCAAGGTCATACTCCTATGAAGGATCTTGCCCACGATCACGGTACCGTTCTTATCATTGGTGGTGTTGGCGAAGAATGTCGACTTGTGGCTGAAAGATATGGCTTTAAGGATATTGTTACTCCTGTTGACATTCTCAAGTGGAACCCTCATGTTGCTCCCTTCAAGACCCTTTCCGAAGAAGAATTAAAGAACGCCAAGGACCGTGACTTTTCTAAGTTAAATATCGAAGCTATTTTAGTCTTTGCTGATTCTCGTGATTGGGCTACCGATCAACAAATCATCCTTGAACTTTTAATGTCCAAGAATGGTGTTATGGGTACCCTTTCTGAAACCTTTGAAGAAGGCCCTAAGATTTACTTCGCCCACAGTGATTTCGTTTGGGCCACTAAATATGGTTTAAACAGATATGGTATGGGCGCTCTACAAATCACTATCGGTGCTCTTTACAAGGCCCACACTGGTAAAGAACTTGCCGTTAACAAATTTGGTAAGCCCCACAGAGCCACCTTCCATTATGCTAGTAAAGTTTTAAAGAGTTGGAGACAAGAAACATTTGAAACCAACTTTGAATCTTCCGTTTCACCCTTTGATAGCGAATCATCTGAAGATGAAGCTGCTGAAGCCGAACTCGATCAGTCTATCCACAACGTTCTTCCCGAAGCTTCCACCGTTTACTTTGTCGGCGATACTCCCGAATCTGATATTCGATTCGCGAACTCTTTCGATAAGAACTGGTACTCTATGTTAGTTAAGACTGGTGTCTACCAAGAAGGAACTGAGCCTAAGTACACGCCTAAGGTAATCCTTAATAATGTTTTAGAAGCTGTTGAATATGCTATCGAAAGAGAACATCAAAAGGAATTAGAAATTCACAATTCTATTGCTGATTCTGGTATTGAATTTGAATCCACTTCCACCATACACCCTCACGTTCTTCGTGCCATTGTAGAAAAGGCTACTGTTGTGGAAGGCGCTGAAACCAATACTGAAATTGAAGTTTCTGTGGAAAGCACTTCTGAATTCATTGGAGGTAATACTTTAATTTCCACTTAGTGAGATAATTAATTCATCTTATTATGTGCCTGAGCATTTTCATATATTATAGGTTTTCATCTATTTCAATTATTTATTTATTCTCTTTTTATTTTAATCTCTTTTTTTGGTGTTTGGGCTTTCGTTTTATTTTTGCACATCCGAGTTTTTCGCATATAGATTTTGTTTAACTCGTCAATATACTTTTTGCTATTACTTTACTTTTTATACCACATTTGTAAATCATTAATAATTATGTATTCGTAAAATTAGATATTGGTAAAACCACAGCTCTTGAGATATTAACACTTAATCTGAGAGATCTAACAAAACAATCCGTTATGAATAAAACCATATTTACAGATTTATAATCTATTATTCCGCGGCCACGAAAAGATACAAGAAGAGAAGAAGATAATATATTGTATTATTATACTGAAGCTATAATATATATATATATATGTTAGTGTTGCACGATTACTTCATGACTATACACAACCCTATCTCCGCGTCTTTGAGCTGAGATTACTCCCAGGGCGAATGAGACGCGTTGGCTTCACAATGACTAATCGATGATTAATCAAATTCGTCGAGACGAACCCCCCAGATCAATTTTCGACCCTCGGACGTAATCAATAAACACCACATTACTGACATATTCAATTAAGAATTAACGACGAGCCTTGACTGGCTACAATAATTAACCGCGTTGCAACTTATCAAGTTACACGAAATATTAGTTGATTATAGGTCTATATTTCTCAAAGTTAATTTAATTTGAAATATACCCTCGTTCTGTACCTAGAACAACTCAAAGATTTTAGCCTTGTCTCCCACTACACAGACAATTTCTATACACCAACAATCAGCTTCTTGATACTTTAAGATATAGTAATCTTATTACCAAAAATATAACTTTGGTCCTTCAAACTAATTTTTTAGCTCGGCTATAGTTCTCATTATTATGCAACTCGAAGCCGCTAATATAGCGTCACAGATTGACGCTTTTGCATCGCGTTTTTCTGACGATAACGTCGGTATGTACTTATCTTTAAGGGGCATTTTTGAAAATTTGGTACCATGGATATTTTATAAAGGCTATTTAGATATACTGCTGGCCCTTCCTTCGATTATTTTCTTTGAATTCATTAACTAACATTAGCTGTCGATTCCTTATTTAGATTTAAAAACCAAATTCTCGGTGGCCGGAGAACTACGTGATGCCATTGATTTGTATCAAACAAGTAACGATTACGAACACTTCTTACAAAAGCTCTTATCAGTATTCATTAATTTATTGGGGAGCACTCCGATCAGCTTCAATGCGGCTAGTATGGAACAACGATTCCGTAATTGTATTCTTGATATTATTCTTCGTATGCATATGAACGATACCTTCAAGCCATACGCTTCCCAAGTCTTGACAGTAATTATGGGCTTGTTGAAGGTAGAAAACGAAGATAACGGTGTTCTTTGTATGAAAATTATTACAAGTCTCCACAAGGCATACAAGGTTCTTCTCATCGACCAAGTTCAGCCTTTTCTTGATATCGTGATTGAACTTTATCAAAATATTCCCCAAGTTGTCAAGGAAAACTTCTCAACCAACAGTTCAACTAGCGGAACTACTCCTGTCAATACGTTCCAATCGCCAAGACCCATGTCGCCCACCATGGGGAGTGCTGAGTTTAGTTCTGAACCAGCTACGAAACCCTTGCAAAAGACAATGCATAGTTTTAAAGTGTTGACCGAATGTCCCATAATAGTGGTTCTTTTATATTCTACACATAAACAAATTGCTCAACAATCTTTAACAGTTTTCATACCGCATATTGTGGAGATGCTCAACCTTCAGGCGCCTCCTCAAGCCGAAGCTCACGCTGCCGCTAAAGCCAAGGGTGAAATTCATACATCAGTTTCACCTCAAATCAAGAACAGAGTTTTGTATGGCGAGTTCATTACATCTCAAGTGAAAACCATGTCATTTTTAGCGTATGCTTTACGTGGGTATGCTGGTTTGCTTAAGTCGTATTACGGCTTGATTCCAGAATTCGTGGTTCGTCTTCTCCAAGATTGTCCACCTGAACTTTCGCCAGCCAGAAAGGAATTATTAGTTGCTACTAGACATATCTTATCGACAGAATTCCGCAAATTGTTCATCCCCAAGGTTGATATTATGCTTAATGAAAAGGTACTGATTGGTGACGGCTTGACTGTTCATGAGACCCTTCGTCCGTTAGCGTACAGTACCATGGCTGATCTTGTTCATCATGTCAGAGCTGAGTTAACACCAGCGCAAATCTGGAAGACTGTTATAGTTTATTGTAAGAACATGCAGGACAGTCTACTCGCTACCAGTTTTCAAATTATGAGTGCTAAATTATTGCTGAATCTTGTTGAGAGAATCATGAAATTGCCGGATCGTACCGAGGGTCGCCAAATTATGATTCTTATTCTTAATGCATTTACTGAAAGATTTGGTGCTTTGAATAGAAGCTACGATAATATTATGAAGAATCACATCAAATTTGTTGCCAAAGAAAAATCAGCTCTTAATAAAGAATCCTCTGACGATAAAAAACAAGAATCAGAAATGACAATGAATAAAATTGAAGAAATGGAGGAAGAAAATAGCGAAAACCAAGTTGTGAAACCAGAAGAAGAAACCTCCAAGGAAGATATAAAAGATGAAACCATGACTGATGATAGTATTCCGGAAGTGGAGAAAAAGGAAATCGATCCTTTCAGTGATTTAGACTTCTTCGATATTCAGAGAGATGGTCTGATTGATATTCATTTCAAAAACAGCTCTGATCCCTTAAAGGATGCTAGATATTTATTCAAAAATCTCATGAATTTCTTGAAGACAGTTATTTTTGGCCTTAAGTCCTGTAATCCATCGCCCCCTAATAACGAATTCAATCTTCAACAATGGCAGGAGTCCGCCCGTATATTCAATTACGAGCAGATCTGTATCTTTAGAAAGCTTTTCAGAGAAGGTATTGCTGGTCATTTATTCTTTGCTAGCTCTAGTGAAGTTGAAACTGACGTCACGAAACCCGGTGTTGATTTGGCTAATAATAATGTTCCCATTGTGAGCTCCAAGGATGAAAAGGACCTCATGGAAACGTTTGCTACTGTTTTTATTCACATAGACCCTGCTTCTTTCAACGAAATTGTGGAAGCTGAGCTTCCTTTTCTCTATGAATCAATGTTCAAAAACAGTGCTCTTTTACATATTCCCCAATTCTTCCTTGTGAGTGAAGCAACATCCGCGAACTTCTCTAGTTTATTAATTGCTTTCTTGAAGGAAAAATTACCTGAATTAGGTGAGGGAAATATTCAAAAGGCAAACATTTTGAATAGACTGTTTAAGCTTTGTTTTATGGCAGTTAATCTTTTTCCTAATGCAAATGAGATTGTTATTTTACCTCATTTGAAAGATCTTATTATTGAATCACTGCATCTTACTACCAAGGCTGAAGATCCTCTGATCTATTTTTATCTTTTACGGACGCTTTTCCGAAGTATTGGCGGTGGTAGATTTGAAATGTTATATAAGGAAGTTTTACCCTTATTGCAGGTTCTTCTTGAATCCCTAAATCGACTTTTAGCCACAGCCAGAAAACCTCAAGAAAGGGATATTTATGTTGAACTCTGTCTAACCGTCCCTGTGCGTCTTAGTGTTTTGGTTCCCCATCTTAATTATCTTATGCGTCCTCTAGTCGTGGCTTTGAATGGTTCGCCTGAGCTCGTGAGCCAAGGCTTGCGTACCCTGGAATTATGTGTTGATAATTTAACAGCTGAGTATTTCGATCCTATCTTGGAGACCGTTATGGAAGAAGTTATGGAAGCACTTTGGAAACACCTTCGACCTCTACCTTATTACCATCAATACAGTCACACTACGTTAAGAATTCTGGGTAAACTTGGCGGCAGAAATAGAAGATTCATTAAACCCCCTTCCAGCTTGGAGATCCCTACTAAGTACGATTTAGACATTAATGTCCTGCTTCCTATTGCCGGTATCCATGAAAAGAAACCGGTCAATTTGACAGGTGCTATTTCCGTGGCGTTCAAAATTATGGAAGATGTTAGGATCAAGCCCATTCATAGACAAAATGCGTACAGCTATCTTACCAACACGCTCAAATTATTCTTGAACAGTGAAGATATTCCCAAAGATTTTGATATTACTATCAAAAAGGCTGTTAACGTTATCGTATCTAATGAATTCCCTGATATCGATGAGCCGCTTCCTAACGGAAAGCTTAACGATATTTCAAAGTTTAAACTTCAAAATGAACTATTGACCTCGCTTCTAGGAGCTGTTTTCTATGGTGTATCTATTCCTGAGATGAAGGATTCGGCCCATGCCCTTATCAAGGATTTATGTGAACATATTGTGGTACTGGAACTTGGCCAATACGTTCTTGATCAACGAAAAAACCACACATCCTTTGATTTGAATGAACACGAAGGTACTGCCTATTTAGATACCAAATCATTGATCACGGCTATTATTCGCGCACTATCCCATTATATCAAAGATATCAGGGAAGCTGGTCAACAAGCCATCCATTATATTTATGAAGCCAGTTTGACAATGTTTGGTTCAATTGAAAATGTCCAAAAGTTTCCCCTTTTTAGAAGCATGTTTGGTACATTCTCTCATTACTGTTTTGAAGAGGAATACTTTATGAAACACGGTGCATGTCTCGGTTTAGATACACTGATTCGTGGAATTGGCTTAAAGTTTTCATGGATTGCCGATAGACGAGTTGAATTTTCTAGAACAATGTTTTTCGTGCTTAAGGATATTCCTTCTGATGTTCCCAGTCAAGTCTGTGATGCCGCCACTGATTTACTTTATTACGTTCTCGAGGAGTTTAATGCGAATCTCACTCAGGAACAAATCGACGACAGACCATTCAAGCAACTGACTGGCTTATTGGCTTATGAACTGGGCAACGCGAATATCAATGTTAGAAATGCTTCTCAAGGGGCGTTGAAAATTATTTCCAAGGTATCCAATAAGTCCATCACAGAAATTTTGATTCCTGTTAAAACTATCTTATTGACTCCTATATTTGGCAAGCCTCTAAGAGCTTTACCATTCCCCATGCAAATTGGTCATATAGATGCAGTTACTTTCTGTCTAGGGCTTGAGGATAACTTCCTTGAATTTAACGAAGAACTTACAAGACTAATTCACGAAGCTCTTGCTCTTGTAGATGCTGAAGATGAATCTTTGACGAGTTCCCACCGAGTATTTGAACATCGAACTTCTGAACAACTGGTACAACTGCGTATTGTTTGCATTCGTTTATTAGCACTTGCTCTACAGAATACTGACTATCATAGTATCCAACAGACTCAAACTCGCAGCCGGATTATTGCAGTTTTCTTCAAAACCTTGTATTCCAAGTCGAAAGATGTCATCGAAGCTGCTCATACTGGCTTAAAATCCGTTCTTGCTCCTAATAACAAGTTACCGAAGGATTTACTTCAGAATGGTCTCAGGCCGATTTTAATGAATCTGTCCGACCCTAAGAAGTTGAATGTCGCAGGCCTAGAAGGACTGGCAAGACTATTAGAATTATTAACGAACTATTTCAAGGTCGAAATTGGTAAGAAGTTACTTGATCATCTGGTAGTCTGGTCTGAACCCGCCCAATTACATCATTTGTCCGTTAGAAATCTATCCACACAAAATGTTATTAAGGTAATTGCCGCTATTTTCAATATTTTTCATCTTTTACCTCCAACCGCCCATTTTTTTATGCCCGAGCTTATCACTAAACTCTTTTATTTGGAGAGCCATTTGCGCCGTCAACAGAGTTCGCCTTTTAGAGAACCTATTGCTAAATTTTTAGTGAAATATCCCCAAGAATCTGTCCAATATTTCCTCCCCAAACTTTCTAAGCGCTCATACGGTAGATTTTTCGCCTCTATTATTTCTTACGATTGCGCTAGTCCACTGAGAGATTACATGAAGGAAAATTTTGATGAATTGACACAGAGAATGAAGTTAGATGAATCTGAGGAAGAAAAGTGTGTTTGCATTTGTAACTCCATTTATATACTCAAGGCTCTCGCTGCAGATGATCCCGAGTGGCTTTCCTCGCAGAAGGAGTTTATGGATTACATTATTTCATTTTCGAAGAGTTTAGTCCAGACATCTGCCGCTTCTGCCCTAGTATCGCCGATTCGTATCCAAGTTGAACAAGCACTCGAAGAACTCCAGAGCATTATTGTTTCAACTTTGAAAGAGAAGAAGGATTTGGATTTGACTTTTGATCTCATTAAGGCGGCCACAACGAATAATATCAAGATTAGCAATGAACTGCAAGATTTCATTTTCAGTGATATTGTAGCCTCAACTGATGATCAATTACGTAGGGAATATCTTGTGAAAGCGATTGATATTGCTACTAACAAGACCAACACTTTGACCTGCAGAACCTTCATTTTCAAATTCGTTATTAACCCTATTTTGATTGTAGAAGGCCATAGAAATGGCAACTTCTATACGTTACTTGAAAAGGCGCATTTCAGAGGTGGTAATACTTGGTTGGATATTGTTCACACTAAAATCTGGAGACCTGCTTATCTAGACGTTGGTGATGATGGTATGGGAACAGTAGACCATTACCGCTTCGAACTCTTGCAAACGTCCGCATTATTGATCAAATATGCTTCCAATTATGTACTTGATGTGCGTAAAGACATTATTAAGTTTGCCTGGAACTATATTAAACTGGATGATATTGTCAGTAAACAATCCGCGTATGTTCTTGTTGCGTTCTTTATTGCTGAATTCGATACTCTCCCTAAAATTGTCGTTCAAATTTACGTTGCATTGTTGAAGGCCCACCAGAGTGATGCTAGGCGACTTGTAAAACAGGCATTAGATCTTTTGGCTCCCGTTATTCCCAAAAGGCTAAACCCCCCTGTTTGGGCCAGATGGGCTCGACGTATCCTGAGTGAAGATGGCCACAATGTAAGTCAAGTGTTAAATGTTTATCAATTTATTGTGAGACATCCCGAACTTTTCTTCGAACATCGCGGTCTTTTAATTTCTAATATTATCACAGCGATGCCTAAGCTTAGTTTTGTCGCCAACTCACCCTCGGAAAACCAAGTTTTGGCGGTCGATCTTTCTGAATTAGTTTTGAAGTGGGAAAACATGGCTTATCAGGGAAGGTTGATGGAGGAGACTTCTCGTAAGAGAAAGGCATCTGAAATTGAAGAAAATGATAATGCCACTGAACAAAGTACTACTATTTCTTCTGGTTTATCAACTTTCTCTTCTTCGCTTAACTATTCAGTCCCTTTCATTCATAGAGAAGCTTGCGTTACTTACCTTATCAGGTTCGTTTGTATGTCTCCTCACAAGGCTGTTGAGAGTCCACTTGGCCAAAGAATTTTAAAGACACTTCATGAACTTTTGGGGCCCAACCACTGGTCCGAAGTTTCAGTTAAGCTCAATTTCTTTGAACGAAGCTTGATTCATAATGAACTAGCTTTACCTCAACAATTAGGCGTCTGTCTTAATACTCTTGAAGTCGTCTGTGTCACACTTGATAGAAAACCAGCAAGCTGGATCATTGATAATCTGCCCCAGCTGGAAAGATTATTGGAGAAGAGTATTAGATCAAGTAATTCTGATATCCAAGAGTCTCTTCAGAAGGTCTTGAAAATTATTTTGGACGCCATTGATCTGGAAGAAGATAAGGAAGAAGATACACCCGAAGAACTTTCAAGTTTCATGAATCTTCTTGGTACCGTTATTCAAGAAAACTTGAACACAGCTGTCTCGATCCCTGCTGGTGTTTCATTGGCCTGTGCCATGGCTAACTCCAACCCTTCTTCGATTGATAACTTGCTTCCTTCGATTATGAAGGCCCTTCAGAAGCTTTGTAAGGATCATATTTCTCAAAACCAAACTTCTGCCAGCTCTGATGCATCCGGAAATAACGTTGCGAATCAGAATGGTGCTAACAGGGCCGGTGCGAACGGAGTTGAACAAACTCAATCATTAACCGAAATGGAATCTAAGCTGACTGTTAAGATGCTTGAAAAGATTTTAGATATTATATCTATGCGTATTTCCTACCTAGGAGATCAGCGCCGAGTCTTTTTATCCCTGTTTGCTCAGTTGATTGAAAGATCGGTTGACAAGGGCCTATGCACCAAACTCATTGAAATTACGAAGGGTTGGGTGTTTTCAAAGACTGATTTATTCCCAACAACTAAAGAAAAGGCAGCCATTCTCTTTAAGATGATGGTCTTTGAAATGCGTCATGATATGGAATTGACTCACATGTTTTACAAAATAGTTGTGGCTATCTATGAAGATCCTACCTTTGCAAGAACTGAATTAGCTGTCAGAATGGAACAACCGTTTTTGATTGGTACTAGACTTGATGAAGTTCCCGTGCGTCAAAAGTTAATGAAGATATTTAATGATAATATTGAACCTAACATTGTCAAGCGATTATTCTATATCATTAGTGACCAGAACTGGGAATACCTTAGTGATTACCAATGGACCAACCAGGCTTTGCAACTTTTATATGGATCTATTAAGAAGACTCCTGGTATTACATTAAGTAAGAATGATTACAGAATTGCACCTTTGTCTTTCATCAACGAAGGTCTACCTTCTACCGCTAAGATCGAGAATGAAGCGCCCACTCCTGACTTGGATGCGTTTTTGGTAAGACGAAGTGAATTCGTTAACTCTTTGTCTTTATTAACTGCCGATGACATTCTCAAACCTCTTATTGAAATACAGTATATTAATAGTGATGTTGTGCGTAAATTATGGTCGGTTATGTTCCCAATTGCATTTTCAGCTGTTCCAAAGAAGGAACGTAACAACGTCAGCTTAGCTTTAATTAGTCTTCTTTCGAAGGATTATCACAACTCTCAGGTTTTGAAGCGCCCTAATGTTATTCAATCCATGGTAGAGGCTATCTCCATGTGTGATGGTCTGATGATGCCACCCCATCTTATCAAATATTTGGGTAAAACATTTGATGGCTGGTTCCCAGCTATGAAGATTTTAGAAGAGATGAATGTTTCACCTTCAGAAAATGCAAAGGTTCATGAAAGCGGTTTAGATGCTCTAACAGAGATATATGCTGATATTCAAGAAGACGATATGTTTTATGGCATCTGGAGACGTAGAGCTAAATACTCGGAAACAAACTCTGCTCTATCATACGAACAATGTGGTATGTGGACCAGAGCGCTTCAACTTTACGAAGCTGCTCAAATAAGAGCTAGAAGCGGTGTTCTTCCTTACAGTGAATCAGAATATGGCCTCTGGGAAGATCATTGGATTCTTTGTGCCCAGAAACTTCAACAGTGGGATATTCTTACTGAGCTTGCTAAACACGAGGGCTTCACTGATTTACTCCTGGAATGTGGCTGGAGAGTGGCTGACTGGAATACGGATAAGGAACCTCTTGAACAATCAATCAAAACTGTTATGGATGTTCCCACGCCTAGAAGACAAATATTTGAAACATTTTTATGCCTTCAAAGTTATGCTCAAAAGTCCCAAACCCTACAAGATCTTTCAAAACACTGTGATGAAGGTATTCAATTGGCACTCAGAAAATGGGTATCACTCCCCAAGCCTATCGTTGGAGCTCATTTCTCTTTGCTCTATACTTTCCAACAATATGTTGAATTCATGGAAGCAAGTCAAGTTTATATGAGTCTTGCTTCTACTACCGTTCAAAACTTGGATGTCAAATCGCAAGAGCTAAAGGGTGTTTTAGGCGCCTGGAGAGAAAGATTACCCAATGTTTGGGATGATATTAATATCTGGGGAGACTTAGTTACTTGGAGACAGCATGCATTTGGCGTCATCAACAAGGTCTATCTTCCTTTGATTCCCGCGCTACAACAGACTAACGGGAACAACAACAGCAATTCCTTTGCTTATCGTGGCTACCACGAAATTGCGTGGATTATCAACCGTTTCGCTCATGTTGCTCGTAAACATAACATGGCAGATGTTTGTATTAGTCAACTAACAAAGATTTATACTTTGCCGAATATCGAAATTCAAGAAGCTTTCTTGAAGCTTAGAGAACAAGCGAAGTGCCATTATCAAAATGTTGCCGAGCTCAATACCGGCCTTGATGTAATTAGTAATACCAACTTGGTATACTTCGGCGCTCAACAGAAGGCTGAATTTTTCACTTTGAAGGGTATGTTTTTGGCAAAATTAAATGTCATGGATGATGCTAATCAAGCTTTTGCCACTGCTGTACAAATCGATCTTTATCTACCTAAAGCGTGGGCTGAGTGGGGTTATTTTAACGATAGACGCTTTAAAGAAAACCCTAAGGACATTATCTATGCTAGTAATGCTATTAGTTGTTACTTACAAGCCGCTGGTCTTTACAAAAATGGTAAGACTCGTAAGTTGCTTGCCCGTATTTTATGGTTAATTAGTTTGGATGATAGTACCGGATCGTTGGCACAAGCGTTCGATAGTTACCGTGGCGAAGTTCCTGTCTGGTATTGGATTACATTTATTCCTCAACTTTTAACATCTTTATCACACAAAGAAGCTAGAATGGCTCGTCATATTCTTATCAAGATCGCAAAAAGTTATCCCCAAGCACTTCATTTCCATCTTCGAACCACGAAGGAGGATTATGCTGTCATTCAAAGACAAGCTGCTCATGCGGCAGCTGCTAACAAAACTGCTCAACAGGGTGCGCAAGCTACCGCAGGAACTCAAGCTAATTCTACTAGCCAACCTGTCCCAGGAGCTCAAGCAGCATCTGGGACGCAAGCGACATCAGGAAGTCAAGCAGCATCTGGGACACAAGCAACATCAGGAAGTCAAGGGACCCCTGGAAGTGAATCAACTCCCGGTCCTTCGGGCACGCAAGGGCAACAGCCAGACCAATCACCTGCTCAACCTTCAACTCCTGGCCCATCAGCATCCCAAACTTCCCAAAATGGGGAATCTACAACCAGCTCCGCTAATATCCCCAATAACTCTGCTAACGGATCAATTCCTGCAAATAGTGCTGCAGGTACACCATCTGGAACCGCTCAAGCAAACAGACAACCCTGGGAACATGTGGATGAGATTATGGGTATTCTTAAAACAGCCTATCCCCTTTTGGCATTCTCTCTTGAAACCCTTGTGGATCAAATCTACCAAAGATTCAAATGCCCAGTTGACGAAGATGCTTACCGACTTATCGTGGCTTTGCTTAACGATGGTGTTCAATATATGGGCCGCCTTCAGTACCCTAAGGAGGATGCCAAGTTACCTCCTGCCACTGAAGCTAATATCACCAGATTCACTGAGAGTGTACTCCCGCAATATATTCGTGCCCAATTCGAAAAGGATTTCGTCACTGATAAACCCAATCTTGAAGACTATGTTAATAAATTAAGAGTTTGGAGAGATAGGTTCGAAGAGAAACTGGATAGAAGACCTCTTTCCATTAACCTGGAGGCATTAAGTCCTCACTTGAGTGAATTCCATTATCAAAAGTTCGAGGATGTTGAAATTCCGGGCCAATATCTTCAACAAAAGGATAGTAATTTACACTTCACCAAGGTTGATAGGTTCATGCCCACTGTTGATGTTGTTCGTGGCTTTGGAATCTGTTCACGTAGAATTACGATTCGGGGTCATGATGGTAGTATGCATGCATTCGCCGTTCAATACCCAGCTGCTAGATACTGCAGAAGAGAAGAGCGAGTGGTACAACTTTTCAGAATCCTCAATACTTTCTTGGGTCGTAACAAGGAAACCCGTCGTCGTAATTTACAGTTTACATTACCCGCCGCTGTTCCTTTGTCGCCTCATATTAGACTTGTTGAAGATGATTCTCGATACATTTCGATGTTGGCAATCTACGAAGATTTCTGTAATCGTATTGGCCAGAGTAGGGATGAACCAATTAACTACATT
Organism: Nadsonia starkeyi-henricii; assembly: GCA_030560865.1. Lineage (NCBI taxonomy): Eukaryota > Fungi > Ascomycota > Dipodascomycetes > Dipodascales > Nadsonia > Nadsonia starkeyi-henricii. The sequence goes on from JAKTWC010000070.1 coordinate 42,654, forward strand.
ACCAAAAAGATGCGAGCCGCTTTTGATCCTAAGTTCCCTAAACCTGATATCTCTAGTGTCAAGATGGAGATCTTATGCTCTATTCAAGCCAATTTGGTCCCCCCCACCGTTTTCAGAGATTATTTTGCGCGTACTTACCGATCATTCGAAGATTTCTGGCTATTCCGTAAGCAATTTTCTCACCAATATGCTGGTGTGGTATTTATGACATTTATGATGAGCATCAATAACAGAACTCCTCATAAGTTATTAATCAACCAAGGTTCTGGTGATGTTTGGGCGACCGAAATGCTTCCTACAATTCCTCCTCAAAAGTCGTCGCCAGCGTTCCACAATGGTGAACCAGTTGCCTTCCGTCTTACCCCCAATATTCAAGCACTCATGGGACCTACGTCCCTCGAAGGCCTGTTTTCTATGTCAGTTATGAATATTGCTCGTTGTCTTACTGAACCTGAACTGGATTTGGAACAATACTTGAGCTTGTTTGTGAGAGATGAGATGATTTCTTGGTACACTCAACAGCACCGTCCTAGCGTTCAAGACCAGCAACTTCGTGAAATTGTTCGCGTTAATGTTGAGACTATTGTGAAGCGAGCCATATCGTTGGCTCAAGTTGGACAAGGTAATATACCTGCCAATCAAACCGTTATCGATCTCATTTCACAAGCGGTAAACCCCCGTAATTTGGCTCTCACTGATCATTTATGGATGGCTTATCTTTAAACGCTGTGAACTCAATTTTATATATATATATATTTTATTTTCCCATTTTTTTACTGTTTATTTTTTATTTCTTCGTTTCACGTCTTTTTTTTTGTTATTTACTTTAGAACATTTTATTTATAATCCTTTTATTAAATCTATATACCTAAATATTCATTCACAAATCATTTGGCTTAGCTGGATCTTAAAAAACGGTAGTTAGAGTAGCATCTGCCATCTCAAAGGCCATATAGGAACGCTTTGTTGGGCGATTAAGGTTGCTGGTTTTACTTAGGAAAAAAGAAGCCTCGCCCACACTGCATGTCAGAGATGATGCTATATGCATTACTTACCCACACCGTAATCATTTATATTACCATTATTATTCATTTTTGATTTTTTTTTTCGATGACTTCTTCAGAGGAAAAGTACACGAATGCCATTGATGTAGGTAAAAGTACTCACCCAATCCTTATTATTGAGTCTACTGTTGAGATATATATAATATACTAATGGGTAATTGTTTATAGGCTCTACTCAGCGTGTGTGACCTGGGAGTGGTGTCCGCCCGAAAGATACGAAAAAGTTTACAGATTCTATTGGATGTAGATCTTAATAGTGAAAAGGTACGTGCGAGGTAAAATCGTTGAGGATGATAAAATATTTCTTTCTTTCTTTTTTTTTTGCTTTTATTAACATTCCTATTTGACTATTTCCTCTCTCTACTATAGGAGCAATTTGACGAATTGGTGCTTGCTAGATTCAATTTATTAGAAGACAAACTTTCTAACGAGAATGCGACCGCTTTAGAACACAGCAAGAGACTGATTGAAACTCGTTTTAAAGAGAAGGTAACGGCTAAAACCCCATCTAGTGGGAAAGCGACCAAGAAAACAGCTTCCCAATCGGCCAAAGAGCGGGCACAAAAGATGAAGGAAGAGGGTAAAGGTATGTTTAGAAAGTTAATTCCCTCCCCGCAGTTATGTCTTATGTTAAATAAGGTCGATGAAGGCAAGGGTATTACCGAAATCGCCAGAACTGAAGCCACAAGGCTTATTTGGGTATATATCAAAGCTCACGATCTACAAAATCCGGAGAAAAAGACGGAAATTATCTGTGATGACGTTATGAGACCCATATTTGGTGAAAGTAAGTTATGGAAATTATTTTACAGGAAAAAAAAAAGAAAAAAGAAAAAAGAAAATTGCTTATTTTATTCTAACATTTTTGTAATTCGTTTAGGGCTGAGTAGTTTTCATATAGGGGGTGCTCTCACGAAGCATTTGTTCAAACCAGAAGACATACCGGTAAAGTAGTCTAGATTCTATGTTAGGAATGCCGGACTCAATATAATATATATATATATATAGATTTAATACTATACAACTATTGAATTTGAATAAAGATGCTGTTGAAAAATTTGAGGAGAGAATCTATTATGTACACTTTTTCATATATTTACAGAGGACAGGGGGGTTTATAACCACGAGCCACCAAACTGTTATAAATCATTTTTTCAAACTTACAGATAGGACTCGTAGAGAGAATTACACCATCTTTTACCCATACACCATAAGCACCCATAGTATTTGCCATCATAATGTCGGTCATTAGTCTATCCCCGACAACGGCAACTTCATGAGGGCCCTCAACAAGACCCTTGTTAGTTAGGTGAAGCATAATTTCTTCATGACAGCCGGGCTTCTTAGTGGAGTGCTTGAAGACGGTGACACCGGTAGCTTGTTCAATAAACTTGGCTTCAGCATGATTCTTGTCACCATTAGTCCCGGCCGAGTTACTCACAATCAGCAGGCGATCTCCCGGATAGGCGGCCCTCAACTGATTCCACTTCTCGGTATACTCCGGCCAGACCTTATCATCATAGGGCTTCGCAAAGCAGTTATCCTTGTCCAGGATGATGGCCTTGATTTCCTGGTGTTTCCCGGTGCTGGTGCCGTCGGCCGTGGTAACGGGGACCCTCAGGGGCACTGGGAGCGCGTTGAAGGTCGAGATGACCATGTGCGGGAGCACGAGCGTGGGCGTGTACAGCAGCTTGAGCGAGTTTATAGTGGCCGAGACGTTCATCGTGGTCGGTATAGATCAGCCAGCCGCCAGAAAGCTCCAAGGGAAGGGCAAAGACACGGTATCCACAGGCACCAGCCAGCCAGATCTGAGGCCGTGACGCTGGGCCCGAATCTGCCATTATGGCCCACGGCGATGCGACGCCGCGATCGCAGGGCGCGGGTTGGGGTTGGATCAGCCCGCCAAAAATTCAGTCCCGCGAAATCAGACCCCAGACTCGGATTTGAGCCCACGCTGACCCATCCTGTGCACCCCGCCGTCGCCGTCCACCGTTCAACGCCACCAGGGCCTCATTTCGCCATTTCACTCGACGTCGAGAACGTGCTAATTCGCCATGCTTACCAATATGACCGCATCCGAGCTCCTGGATGCCAGAAGCGCCAGGGGGAGGGGCCACACGGGCCACACGGGCCACACGGGCCACACGGGCCACACGGGCCAGACAGGCCAGACAGGCCAGACAGCCACAGCCCACACGGGCCACACGGGCCACACGGGCACCAGGGGACAGGGAAAGGGACAGGGACAGGGAAAGGGAAACCAAAAGCCCCGCGCTGAGGGCAGCGGGAAATCCCACGAAGGCGCCAAGAAGCGAGAACCTAACGAGAAAAAAGCGTCGGTAAAGGGCAAAGCCGCTAAGGAAGCCGAGGAAATCGATTACGAAAATGCGTGTTTTATCTGTGCGGAACCTATCAAATACGTATCCATTACTCCCTGTAATCATACATGTTGTCACGTTTGTTCACTCCGAATGCGCGCTCTCTATAAAAACAAATCATGTTCCCACTGTAGAGCCGAACAGGACTTTGTCATTTTCACCAAGGATTTAACCAAGACCAACTATGAAGATTTCAAACCCAGCGATATGATGTTTGAGGATAACAAGTGGGGTATCAAATTCGATTCTGAAGATACCAAGAATGCCACGTTTGATTTAATGAGATTTAATTGTCCTGACGCTGAATGTACGACTGTTGCTTCAAGTTGGAAGGAGTTAAAGGGCCACGTTCGTACAGTACATACCAGGAATCTCTGTGATTTGTGTTGTAATCACAAGAAGGTTTTCACGGTGGAGTTAAAGCTCTATACGTTAAAGGGACTCCACAAGCATGAATCGGCTGGTGATGAGACCGGGTTTAAGGGTCATCCTGCATGTGATTTCTGTCGAACCCGCTTCTATTCTGGCGATGAGCTGTTCACCCATATTCGTGATCAACACGAGAGATGTTTTATTTGTGAACGTGAGGGATCGGCCAACCCCCCTGTTTTCCGTGATTACAAACATCTCGAGGAACATTTCAAATCCGACCATTTTATCTGTAACGCCCAGTCGTGTCTTGAGAAGAAGTTTGTGGTGTTTTCCAATAAAATTGATTTGCAAGCTCATTTAGTGAGTGAACATCCTTCATTATACGGTAGCAATAAGTCCGTGCGTACTATCGAAACCGGATTTACTCAAACGCGAGATAATAATAATAATGGTAACCGTAGAAGAGAGTTTGGTTCCCAATTATCCACTTTTGACGCATCTTTAGCCACACCTGCTGTGCAGAGTTCGTCATCCGCATCTTCATCTTCAACCTATAATTCAAGTAGTACCCCTATATCAACTGGTAGTGTCAGCGATTTCCCTGCTTTAGGCTCGCTTGATATTTCTTCTTCGGCCAGTTCAAGCAGAACTAATATTCCTGCTCACTACGCCCCAGGATCGCAGAATTCTGAAGAATCTCGTCAAAAGCGCTTGGAGGAAAGAGCCCGCAATTATTTGGGTTACTCGGTCTCCAAGTTTGAAACGTTCTACTCTATTCTTACCCAGTTCAGAAAGAATGAGATTACCGCCAAGGTCCTTATTAGAGACTATGTTAAATTATTCCAAGATACAAATAAGAAGGATTTTGAGTTACTCGTAAATAATCTTGCTGATCTTTATGATAAGAACAAAAAGAAGCGTGAGTCAATTCTTGACGCCTTTGCCGAGTGGAAACGTAAACAAGAGTTTCCTACCCTTGCTGCCGCTGGTCTTAGTTCCAGCGGCCCCGTTGCTAGAAGTACCCCTATGAGGACTAATTTCTCCAACCCTGCTACCGTGCCTAGTGCAATTTGGGCCGGAAGTGGAACTAAGAAGAGTACTAAGAATGATTTCCCGTCTTTACCGGGAAGAGCACCCGCTAAGTTCCCTCCTGTCAAGGCTAGACCCCAGTCAGCTAATTCCCCCGCTAATTCTCCATTTGCGTCACCATTACCCAGCCGTACATCATCATCTACTAATTTGGGATACTTTGACACAAGGACATCGTCGGCATCTTCATCCGGATCGTCGTCGCCGGCCTTTGGCACGGTTAAAAGTAAGTCCACTAATGATTTCCCGTCGTTACCCGTGGCCAAGAAGGCTCCTCCTAGAGTTAACCCTGTAAACCTATCAAATAATAACTTATGGGGTGGTGGTAGCTCAATCACAGATGCCCACTATGAAGATCCCAATGAAATTGAGATCGTGGTAGGTAAGAAGGGTAAAAAGAAGCTGATTTTCCGTTAAAGCACATCTAACGGGTAAGAACTTCTTTTTTTTCATCCCGGGCCGAGAGAGAGAGCTTCAGTATATATTTATAGAATAACTACCACCCTAAGAAGGGGTTGTTCATCATATATTATGTTATATTATGTTATATTATGTTATATAAAAGTTAATTTATTCTAGATGTCACCAACCGTTTACTTGCACAAAAAACGACAGGCGCCTTACGCTGTATATTATAGGATCAATTGATACCCTCGAGATGGAGGAAATTCCCTGGACTGGCCCGATAATAGCCAAAAGATAGAGGTTTTGGTGCTGCATTCCTAAAGTGCGCCCAGTGGAGATATTGGTGGTATCGGACCGCAGGGACAAAGGCGCGCGCCACCCTGCATTTGAGGGTGAACCATATTTCATAGCTTTTTTTCACATTCGACCGAGGGAGGCTCAAGACAAGGCTGATATATATCCTGGAGCAACTCTATAAATTACGCAACCACGACCCTGCGCTGAAGGACTGAACGCCTATATTTCCTCGTCCCCGTTTCAACAAGTGGTGTAATCGAACAAGTCACTGGTACCTTAGACTATGAGGCCCTCCCGGTGGACGCGGCACAATGGAGACCATCACGGAGGTGGACGTGGATACCTCGGCCGAATTAAATTATTGACGGGGGTTTTCCTACTCGGATTGATGCTAATCAATATCCTTTCGGTGAATGCGGAAACTAGCGAGTCCACTAAAGCCGGAAAGGCCTATTCGAATGACAGACTAATCGTGAAATCAAGTATGCTCCATGCCTTACCCGAGGCCACAATGATATCCCAGCACTATGATCAAATAAATAATATAAAATCTATTCAAAACGACAATAAAAAGGTGAACCACATCGAAGTTCCAAAAGAAGTGAAATCGGGGGTATCTCACTACGAACCACGTTTTATCAGAGAATGGAATCTGGTAGATTTTGTACTTATCGCGACGCTTGACGGCAGCTTACACGCTCGCGATAGATCAACCGGAGCCGAAATTTGGTCCATCGAAGGAAATACACCCTTAGTAGATGTGACTTATTTGAAGATGGAGGATATTCGGTTTTTCGCTGAACAAAATCATCATGATATCGATGATATTATCTGGATTGTTGAGCCAGTCGGTGATGGTGTTTTAAATTATTTTACCAATCAAAGTGGATTACAGACATTACCAATCAGTATTAAGGACTTGGTTTTGAGGTCACCCTTTGCTATTCATGGTGATGATAAAATTTATACCGGTAGTCGACACACTACATTATATACAATTAATGCTAAAAGTGGTAATATTCTGAAGACCTATGGCGAATCCCTCGAAGATAAAGCTTTGGGAAAGAGCCAATGTAAGGTATCACCCGATGATGATGATGAATTTTTTGATTGCGTGACTAGCGATAGTAATTTTATGATCGGCCGGACCGAATATCGATTAACAATTCATGGCAAAAATAATGCGGTTTGGAATGTAACTTATTCATCATGGGGCCCCAACAATATCGATAATGATTTATCAACTCAACATAAAACTTCTATCGATGGGCTATATGTAACTCCAATGCACGATAACAGTGTGATTGCAGTTGATAGCAAATTAAACCAACCCAAATGGGTAGGCCATCTATCATCAGCGGCCGTGACTGTGTTTGATATTGTCAAATCATCGGAACAGCCATCTTTTGAACCTTTAGTTCTCCTACCCCAACCTAGATACAAATACAAAGATCAGGATGAGGATATGCCAAATAACTACCATCCTAAACATTTGGGTACTTATATTCAAAAAACAGATGATGGGCAGTGGTACGCACTTTCCGAGGCCCATTTTTCCACTTTGGTACGTACGGCACCTACCTCCCGCTGGTGTTTAGGTTATCGTGAATTCAGCTTCACGAAAGACCTTCATGACTCTATCGTTGGTGTCCACGTTTACAGGCGAGAATCAGGCCCCGGGTCTACCAAGACACCTTTATTGCTTGGCACTGGTGATAACCATAGAGCTCGCACTAATGCTTTGGGTATCGAACCACCTAAGACTTCCCGTCTTTATGAACATAAATCGGAGAAAGTCGGACAGGGATCCGCTGCTAGTAATAATATGGAAAGCCCATATATACCCACAGTACATTCAACTGTATATCAACCGTTCTCTTCGGGTTGGGCCAGTTTCCTGGGCCGTTTGGTTGAAAATGTGATAACTTTCTTAGTGATTGCAGGGCTTTTGATATTTGTCACCAGAATTGGTTGGGCACCTCAATTAGCTCAATTCTTTGAAGCTGCCCTCTATGTTGCTACGGGAAAGGAAAAATTAGCCAAAAAGTTAAAGGACGAACATCAGCCAACTAGCGGTACCATTCCTGATAGCCCCAACAAGAGCACATCATATCTTGACGCCAATGAAAATAGCACCAATGAATCTACAGAGACTTTGAAACTAAGGCTTGACGATAAACCCGGGCCTGAGAACCCCCCGGAGTCATCTGATGTTGGTAAATCCAGCGGTGTCATGATTCGTGAAGATGAGGCGAGCAACGTCAAATATGAAGAAATAGCGGTGCAAGTTTCCGCCAATTCATCGTCTGAACAGTTCATTCCTCCAAACCCCTTATCGCTGGAGGCAAACGCGGAAAGCTTAACAGAAAACCGGCCAACTATTTCTTCGGATGAACTCGATGTGCAGGCATTAAAGCAAAATGTGACTGAAAAGGCTCCCGGAATCTTAGTTACCGAAAAGGATGTGACTGAATCCAAACACGAATCAAAGGCATCATCACCTGTTAAAAAGAAGGTTGAAATAATCGACGAAAGGGATCCGTCGAAGGTAACGGTGCCCATAAGGAGGAGAAAGAGAGGCAGTCGCGGTGGTAAGAAAAGTGGTTCATCATCTAAACAACAATCCAAAAATATAACGATACAAGATAATAATATTGATGGTAATGAAACATCAGAAATATCCAATAATACCCCTGACAATATCATCAAACTCACCTCAGCTTTACAAAACAGTCCTCTGACAGTGAATGAAGATGAGGTTTTGGGATACGGTAGTCATGGTACGGTGGTGCTTAAGGGTACCTTTGAAAATAGAGAGGTTGCCGTCAAGCGGATGCTTTTAGATTTCTACGATGTAGCATCGCACGAGGTCTCGTTATTACAAGAAAGTGATGATCACCCTAATGTGATAAGATATTACTGTAAGCAACAGAGTGAGAAGTTTTTATATATCGCATTGGAACTTTGTCCTGGTACGCTAGAAGATGTGGTAGAAAAGGCTCACCAGCATCCTGATTTGGTGAAACGAATGAACTTGAATCAAGTCTTGTATCAAATTGGAAGTGGTGTTCAATATCTTCATTCATTGAAAATTGTGCATAGAGATTTGAAACCCCAGAATATCTTAGTAGCACCGCCTAGGAAGGTTCATAGAAAGGATTCAAATAATCATTATACTACAGAGACACTCGCCCCGGTCCGAATGCTTATTTCAGATTTTGGTTTGTGTAAGAAGTTGGAGAATGATCAATCAAGTTTCAGAGCTACCACCGCACATGCAGCAGGTACATCAGGCTGGCGTGCCCCTGAGCTACTAATAGATGATCTTGAATCTTTCGGCGGCAGTAACTTTTCTTCGCCCATAAATTCAAGTCATTCCAAATTTGGCGATGGCACCGGACCCATATCTACATCAGAACCTTTAGTTATTGATACACTATCAAATCGTCGCGCAACAAGGGCCATCGATATTTTTTCATTAGGTTGTGTGTTTTTTTATATTTTATCCAACGGTTGTCATCCCTTCGGCGATAAATATCTCCGTGAGGGTAATATTATTAGAAATGAGTATGATTTAAGCCCCATAGATCATTTAGAGGCTGACGTATGTGAGACTAAGGATCTTGTTTCACGAATGATTGCGCGAAATCCTAAAGCTAGATTGGATGCCAATGAAGTCTTGCTTCACCCACTATTCTGGTCGCCGACAAGACGGCTGGAATTCTTGATGAAGGCGAGTGATCGATTTGAGATTGAAGTCCGAGACCCGCCTAGTGATTTACTGGTAATTTTAGAAGAAGATGCTAGCTCTGTGATTGGCGAGAATTGGCATACGCGGCTTGATAAAGATTTTATTGAGAATTTGGGTAAGTACAGAAAATACCATGGGGATCGTCTTATGGATCTACTTCGAGCTATGAGAAATAAGAATCATCATTATAATGATCTTCCACCAAAGTTGCGGGCTGAAATAGGCTCGATTCCTGAAGGCTTCTTGCTTTACTTTACGAGCCGATTTCCAGGTATGTTAATGTACATTTACTACATTGTCAAGGAGAATCTGAGGACTGAAAGCGCCTTGGAGCCTTTCTTCAGACCTGTCGAGTAGGTATATTAACCGGAGGCTTTCATACAATATTTTTATTTCGGGCGTTTATTTCATCTTTTCATTTTTCCATCTTTTTCAGGGTTCTTTTCATTTTTATTTTCATTTTCATCTTTTTTGTTTGTTTTTATTCCTATTTCATGTTAATTAAATTATTTATTTCAGTTACACGTTCTTTTTAGCTTGAGACTACGTGCGGTTCTTTTCACTTATTTTGAATATATATTTGCTTATTATTTTTCATTAGGTTTTACAAGTTAAAATTTACGTATAGAGCGTGAGCCATACAAATCACGCTTCTTATCTACAATGTACACGGATCTCTTATCAGCGTTATTTGAATTCTAAGGGAGAAGGCAATGTAAATCAAATATCGAAAACTTTGGTTCCAATAGTTAAATAAATCACAATCCCTTAAATCAATACCCAGTTTAGAGTATAGGCGCCTTTAGGACCAAGGCATTACTTCACAGTAAATCTCCAACTCCCAGCGGCGCGGCTTGCCGTAATATTCTTTGCCATTATCGATTTAAAATATTTTCCTTTCAAAGGTAAATACTGAACTTGGCATATATATATGTACAAAACAACAGCGAATATATAATGGTTTCTAAAACGAGTACAACTAGCAAAATTTCAAGCATAAAGACTAAGAAAACAAGTGGTGTGAACGGATTGTCTAAGAGGTAAGTAGAAAATTATCTTTTGTTTCTTTTATCGAGATGCATATTAGCATGTATGCCTGATACATGAAGAGAAGGATTATTTATTTCATCCATTTAGCAATCGTTCTATTTTGTTCACTACTAACTGATTGTAATGGATAGTATTATCAAGACCAAATCAGTTACCGAAACCTCAACCTTGACCGACGAGGAAGAATTTAGTGAATGGGAAGGTCTGAGTGAAACCCCTGGATGCAACGGTATCGTCCGCATACACTACAAACAGTACGAAGATATCGCTCAGGCCGATACGGAATCAGCCCGAGCAGAAATCATGAAGAAATATATTGATCTGACTAGGAGTGAAAAGGTTCTTGAAGCTAGTATGAATAGAGCCAGTCTGTCTGCACAATGGGCTGGTATGGAACCTTCCAAGAATCAGCTGAAATTACAGAAGAGACAGCAGAAAAGAGCACCCAAGGTCAAGAAGATACTTAAAAGGAGAAGATAGACCATTCACTCTTTTCAAGTTTTAAATTCCTTCCTCAAAAATATTTTGATTTATTCTTTAATTAGATTATCGTGTATACTAAAATTTTTCAATGTTATTAATGCATTAATGTACTTACCCTGTTATATATACTTTGCTAAACACTATCAAATGAAAGCTCTTTCAGAGGTACATTATCGAGCTCCATATGATTATTTGTCGCGCCCGAGCCATCAGTAACAACGATCCATTCGGCCTCTAAACGGAAAAATATCCAAAGCCATCTTCGAAGGATTTCCATAAAAGTTAAGAAGAAGAGACCCAGTTCTACTCTATCACTATATGGCCAAGATGACAGCAAAGGCCATAACCATAAAAATCTGAGTACAAGATCGGTAGCAATGACCGAATAGTAAACGGCAGGAGATCTGAAGAACAGAACCTGGCGAAGACCGCTGGGTATTATACGAACTCCCGAAATAAATGAACTCAGTAAATTCAAATTCCAATCGCATGTCACATCCCAAATAAATGAATAGGTACTATTAATAAGTAACGCCAATATCCATAACCAATAAAACCCACTATTTTCATCTGAATACTTGTAAATAGTACCCAAAATAACACAAGGGAAAGACGTACCGTATTTAATGGCATTGTATATATGCTGATGATTAGATGTACGATCGTAGTCGATAAAACATTGCTTTAACCGAATCAAATAAGGAACCATTGAGACTAGTGGAATAAATAGCTTACCACCAAAGCTTCTATCAGGAGCCTCGAGGCAGGAGTTTCCGACCCCCCACATGGACAACATGATGGCTATATCAACCAAAACTTTAGTATATGATGTCAACGCATCGGATGCGATAACATCCAAAATACGGCAGTCCTTATCTAAACCACCTTTAATAATTCTAACTAATAATAGACGGAAACGGTGCCTACCCTTACCATGGAATCTTCTTCCCGGGTAAGCTAGAATTCCTACTAAGGAAATAAACATCACCCAGGGAATGTACTCCACCAATCCAAAGGGCGCGGTGTGGCCTTTCTCTCTAACATCTCCGAGCAAGTACCAAAAGAAGCCTAAGAGGGTAAAAGTATATATCGATAGGCTCAAGGCGAATCTATAGATGGCGTAATGTAAATCACCATTACTATTGTACTTAATCATTGTTTCAACGTCAATCTTCCAACGCCTACAGGCGTGAACGTTGACACCCCAACCCCATATTCCTATGAACTATTGGTTAGCCTGACTACTCTGTAGAATAATAACAATATTTGAGAATATATATTGGAGCTAGAACTTACCTAGTAATATTAGAAGGGTTACTCTTACTGGAATAGGAAAGCAAAGACCAAAGATGCTATTGATTTGTATTTCCGACACTCTATCTACCATTATTAACACTTGACTAGCTGATCATCCATTCAGCCCCAAATTCTATGGAGATGAAACGTTTGACGTAAAAAAAATAACACTTCTAAGAGAATAGACAACAATAACTGTATCTATCTGCGGGATATGATCATAAAATCAAATTAAATAAAATATAATCTCACGGTCTAAGCGCCGGTGCAGTGAGTGGTTTAGATGACAGATATACAATAAGCCGTAGATCGCGCGACCCCTAACCCTAACAGCTTTTACCATTTTTGGTGCGAATTAAATTGAGGACAGAGTCTTTTATGAGATATTCAAGATATGGAACAGGATAAATCTTTAGAAAGGTTAAGAGTCTTGGTGGTTTTACACTTTTGTATCTCTAAATAGTTTCCCACTCAATCACCAAAAAAACACGTCTGGGAAACGCCAAAGACGCGAAGAACGGTAGAATGGACCGCTTTCCATTAAGACCAACCATAAAAAGGCCGCTGAATTAATCTTATGGCTAAAAAGAGCATTTATAATCCCAAGCGGTTCGATTCAAAATAACGAGACCCGCCAGAATGGAATGATTTATTCGCCGTTTCGTCGTTTCGCCGTTTCGTCGCTGTATTCCGGCGTGAACTGGTTAAGATCACGTGAATTCCGACGCGTCCTTTCGTTTGGATTTAATTAAAAATGTTGATTCTACAATCTTTATCTTTTTGAACATCGAAATCTTACCGTAAATTTCTATATATCCGCATGTTGCTCAGTGTGCCATGAACCAAAGAAATGGAAACCAGTGAATATACCTTCAAGAATCTCTATGATCTTGAAAAGAAAAATACTTCATTTTGCTCACCTTTAGCCGTCATCGCCCATATTGATTTGGATGCCTTTTACGTACGTATATAAGAGAGTTGAGGGGCCACCAGGAGATTGTTACTAATCAATTATTATCATCATTAGGCTCAATGTGAACAAGTCAGGCTTGGCTTGAAATTAACCGATCCCGTCGTTTGTCGGCAGTGGAACGGCTTAATTGCCATTGGCTAGTAAGTCAAACGAATAAAATGGTTTTATTTTATTTTCCATCAGAATTAAAGCTAACCTATCACAAAAGCGGTGCTCGAAAATATGGGATATCTCGCCACGAGAATGCTATATCGGCCAAGGAGAAATGTCCTAATATTATTTTCGCCCATGTGGCTACATTCAAAATGGGCGAGGTCGATTGGAAGTATCACGAGAATCCAGACCCTCAAACGCATAAGGTTTCATTAGATCCTTACCGACGTGAAAGCCGAAAGATTCTATCCATCTTTCGTAGCCATTGCAGCATTATTGAAAAGGCCAGTATCGATGAAAGCTTCTTAGATCTCGGGAAACTGGTACTTCAGAAGGTACTGGAACTTTTCCCTGAGTTATTGGTAAATGAAGTTGGGTTTGATATGGAGAGAAGGTTGCCCAAGCCGCCAAAATTGGCCCATTTCCCAGAACGGTATAGCTGGCGGAATAACGGGGTTATTATACCCACAAAGATCATAGCCAAGGACATCAGTACCGAAGAGATAAAATCTGATATAGAATCCATTGTATCTGATAATTTGCCAACAGAACACTTACAGGGCCCGATAAGTGATGTTGGGATTAATATACCAGAATCAAGTGAAAGCGATGAAGTAACACCAGTAGACGATGACGACGACCTTGAGATTGATGATTGGGACGATGTCCTTATTTTATTAGCTTCGACTATAGTAACTACTATCAGAAAAGAAGTATTTGACAAATTGGGATACACGTGTTCGGCTGGGATTGGCCGTGTGCGGACCATTGCCAAGCTAGCCTCTGGTCTAAATAAACCGGATAATCAAACAGTTGTCCGAAACCGGGCGATGGAAGCTTTTATGGGTAATTTTGAAGCTACTGATATCCCTGGTCTAGGCGGTAAAAAGGGTACTAACATCACCAAAATCCTGAACTTACCTGAGAATGGGTCAATTTCTATTTTAAGGCAATTCACCTTACCGGAATTTGAAGAAAAACTACACGACGCCGCGGTGGCCCTTAAATTATACAATACTCTAAGAGGACTAGACTACGGTGAAATAAACACCCGGGTGGACATTAAAAGCATGCAATCTAGTAAACAATTTCGACCAGGGATTAATGATAATGCAACGGCGATCAAATGGCTCAAGGTATATTCTGCGGAGCTTGCGGCGCGAATCAACGAACTTGAAGAAGAAACTGGCATTAAGCGAAGGCCACGCGTCTTAAGAATCAACCATAGACAATTCCAGCCGTCCCTGATACAACGGTCTAAACAGATGCCTATCCCCGATGTAGCCAAGGATAAATTGCAGGAAATGCTTTTCGTAAATGGCTGTCAATTACTCAAAGAACTAGAAGAGGAAAGTTTATCTACAAGTTACGGTAATATTACCATTTATCCGGCAGTTTTGTTGAGTTTGGGTCTTAATAATTTCGATGGTCCCGGTGAAAACGGTAAAAGAATTAGGGATTTTTTCACCCAGATATCGGACGAAAAACAACGGAGTAATCTCAAAAAGGAACTGGAAAGATTACCGGTTGGGCCTTTGCCGCTCGTGAGCGAAAAGCTTTCAATGGATGATAAACCTAGGATAGGACTAGACCGATATCTCAGCGTAAGAACCACACGTGAATCAAAATCACCGGAGAGGAAAGTAGATACCGAGAGTGCAGTGATCAAGGAGTATACCCCGGGAGGTTTAGACCGGTATCTAACAACACGAAGTCAATTAAAGTCACCACCAGAGAGGGAAATCGAGACTGAGGTTGACAGCACAAATGATGAAGGTAATTATTATCCCTGTGAGAAATGCGGCAAAAACATCTATATTGGCGATGTCCCCGAGCATTTCGATTGGCATTTTGCTAAGGATATTGCTCAAGAGGAGAGAAGAACGGTTTCTACCCCGATTGCGTTATTGCCATCACCGTCCACATTGACTAAGGCCCAATCTGCTAAGAAGAAATCAAATGCTAAAGATGGGGGCGAAATTGGATCCGGTCCAGCGTCAGCTAAGAAGAAGGCAAAGCTTGAGAAGGGGCAGATGACATTGAAATTTTGAGGGGAAAAAAGGAAAAAAGGCTTATATATTAATAAAAATATAGAATTGTTTATTTGTATTGGTTCGGTATATTTGTAGCTTAAAGCCAAACTCCCAACGGCGCGGGTTTGGCCTCAACTTTTAAAACGGTGAAGATCATGCATCTCCAAAATCACCGATTTCAGACCACTATATCCAATAAGAACCCCATTAATTAACGTAAGAATGATCGACGAGTCAATATCACTCGAGGAGACCAACAAACTTCGAATCTCATTAGGATTGAGGCCGATCCCGGCCCCGACTGACCCGACCCCTTCATCTGAATCATTAACATCGGATGAGTCCCAATCCTCCAAGCAAGGCGAAGACCTTTCAGTAGAGGAGACCAATCGAATTCGAGTCTCTTTAGGGCTGAAGCCTCTTCCCACGGGGTCTGGCGGTTTAGCGGCTAATACTAATACTGACCACAAGAAGACAGACGACCAGATCGCCGAAGAGAATTGGGCCCAAACCCAAAAAGAGATCCAACGAAAGGAGAATGAAACGAAATTAATGAAAAAGATCCGGCTGGCTAAGGAGCGGGCGGAGAGAAATAAATTATTGGAGCAAAAGAGTTTAGGCGAGTCAGTGGCCGATGAAACAATGGAGGATACCGGTAGCTGGCTTAAGAATTTAGGGCGTAAACAAAAATTGAGCGCGGCGAGAAAACGAGAACAACAGTTTGACGAAGATGAAGTCAGTGATAAGGGTTTGAAAGAAGAAGGTGACTCTATAGGCTATGACACCGCTGACTTGGCTGGATTAAAGGTTGGTCATAGTCTGGAAGATCTTACTGGGTTTAATAACGATGTGATTCTTACGTTAAAAGACGGGCACGTGCTAGATGAGGACGAAGATGAGCTTGTTTCCGAATCCTTAGTTGAAAGGAACAAGTCCACCGAGGCCGCTAAATTGAAAAAGGGTCAATTGCTACACACGGGCTACGATGATGAGGCTGAGGAGGGCATGCTGTCTAAATACGATGAGGTCATTATGGGTAAGAAGGATACGTCGTTTGTATTAACCGGGGCTCAGAATTTACCCAAATTTGAAAAGACACTGATGGACGCCCCCAGTAAATCTCGGGGTACTATCGTATCACTAAACCTAGCCGATGATGAAGAAGATGAGCTTTCATCAACGACAGGGAGATCCAACTACGAGGAAGCCAAACCGAAGAAGTTAAAGAAGAAAAATCTAGCTAAGATTAAGGATGATATGTCCAAGAGGCGCCGGATTAATCCCGAAGAACGAGTAGCCCCGACGGTATTAGTGGGACAAGATGAAGATTCGGTGATTGTAGACGATGACGATCTGCAGGCTGCATTGGCGATTAATCGTCGTAAGGTACAAAAGACGAGAAAAATTAAAACGGTGGATGAGATGGTAGACACTATTACGTCATTGGAAGCCACACCTCAGTACGATGAAACTCTACAATCGGGGATGATAATTAACGATACCACCGAGTTTTTGACCAACCTTCAGACTATCAGTGTAGATGAGGCCAATAATGAAGAAGGAATAATGAGTATTGACCAACAGCCCGAAATTATCGACGTCAGAGACCAATCGGAGATTGCCGAGGTTAAGGACGAACCGGAAGAATATGAGGTATCATCCGTGTTTGAGGATGAGCCGTCGATTTCATCGAATGTGGGTCTAGCGGATGTGTTTAACATGGCCAAACAACAGGGCTTTATCAAGGTGGATACGCCGGAGGAAAGAGAGCGAAAACAACTACAAAGAGAACAAAGAGATGTTTACAAGAGACTTGAAAAGCAGCGTATTATGGCAGAGATCGAGCAAAGGAGACTTAAGGAAAATGAACTGAGTGATCTCCGATTAGCGTCGCTGTCTGCACAGGAGAAGGAGGATTACATTGCTAGCAAGAACCGTAAATTGGATATGGAACAGGCGCGAGTCGCTCAAAAGATGTTGGAGAACTACAAGCCTGATGTCAAATTAGAGTACAAAGATGAGTTTGGTAATAATTTGAACCAGCGGGAAGCTTACAAACAGTTATCTCATGCCTTCCACGGTAAAGGCCCCGGTAAGGGCCGCATTGAGAAGAAACTGAAACGTATGGAAGAGGAAAGGAACATGGAGAAGGGCCAAAGTGTGAGTCAAAGCGTCATGGACGCTGCCTCTAGTGAACGAAAGGCCTCCGTAAGGTTGCAATAGATAATAGTAATAATATAAATATATACGCATCTATTCAAACCCATAATGAAACAATCGTCTGACGGCCGATCTGGGCCTGCATATTCACGTGATGGGATCTTGCGCTGCTGCTGGATTCTTTTGCTTGGAGGGACATGTCATCATGTAGAGGCCCAGATTAAGACAGAATAACTACGTTCTCGGGCCATTCTAGACGGCCACTCCCTTGGAAGTTGGACTATCTCTCCGGTACTACGCCCACCGATACTTGGAGGCCTGAAAGCAGATATATTACCAAGTAAGATGCCTACTAAGATATATAAAATCCGTGACGACGGTGCCGTGGGAAGTGACTCCGTGCCCAATCTCCACAGTCGAACTACGTCGATGGCCCAAGCGCCATCACAGCATCGTCAGACCTTCCAACATCAGAATGGAAGTGTCACGAATTTATCGGCCAATGGCGGCACAGGTACTCAGACCTATGGGGGAGGCGGTCCCGAACGATTAGTGAAGTCTCCCGGTGGATTGGCGGATTCTACCCTAGATGGGAACGTTATCTCCTTTGCGAATAATTTACCTATGTCTAGCATAAATGAAGAAATTACAAGGGAGAATGGTTTTAATGAAAATAAGAACAGTTATTATCAGACACACGGCGAAGCGATGCATGACTACGCTGAAGAAAATGCGTCTACAGCGGGGGCCGGATTATACAACCATACTCATACCCATTCACGTCGGAAACCTTCAATATCATTCGCTAGCCCTAGTGGTCATCGTAAGGCGCGAAGCTTGAGTATATCTCTACAGGAGGCCTCTAAGCAATTAGCACCCCCGGTCTCATTACCCCTAGTGTTCTTATGTCTGAGTTGGTATGCTTGCTCTGCGTTCTCTAACACATTAAACAAGTCCATTCTCAATCAATTCCCCTACCCTGTATCTTTATCTATGGTTCAGTTTGTGCTTGCGTTTTCTTCTGGGGCAGTCACAATTGTGTTATCTAAGCGATTCCCGCGATTTCACCGTATGTTACCGGCAGGTACTCTGCCCACCAACGGACTACTCTTCCCACCAACTAGGGAAATCATTATGACCACAGCTCCTATGGGTTGTTTCCAGCTCTCGGGCCATATTCTATCCCATATGGCTACTCGGATAATCCCTGTATCGCTGGTTCATACCATCAAAGCTCTTTCGCCGTTATTTACCGTCGTGGCCTACCGACTGATCTTTGGCGTCAAGTATAAATCAAGCACTTATTTGACTCTGGTACCCCTGACTATCGGTGTGATGTTGACATGTTCAACCGAGTTTAGCGCTCAGTATATGGGGATCTTCTACGCTTTAGTGGCCGCCTTAATCTTCGTTTCGCAGAATATGTTTTCCAAAAAGCTCTTGACTCACTCCCCTGGAAATTTGAGTGTCACCAACAATAATGCAAACGTCGGTGGTAGCCCCCGAAAGTTCGACAAATTAACTATTCTCATTTACTGCTCAGCATTGGCCTTTATCTTCACATCACCAATCTGGTTTGTCGCCGAGGGTTGGGGACTCATTAAGCAGGTTTACTACTACCAGACGGCCTCGCCCCTCTACACCGCCGTTGTAGTTAATTCAGCCCAATACTCTACCCAAACACTATTGACTCAGTTCTGGCTTAATGGTGTTATTCATTTTCTGCAAAATATTATCTCGTTTCAGGTCCTGGGTATGGTGTCCCCCGTTACTTATAGTGTAGCGTCGTTAGTTAAGCGGATAGTGGTCATCGTAGTAGCTATCATCTGGTTTGGTCAGAAGGTTAATTGGGTTCAAGGATGGGGGATCGCGTTGACTTTTACCGGATTGTATCTCTATGACCGATTCGGGGTTGATAAGAAATCGAATAAAGTAGAGTTAGTCAAGACTGGTGTCTTGCCCAAGTAGATGGACTTATAATAATGTGTTAATATATATAATAATTGGATTATCTACTAACTAAACTATAAGAATATGGAGGAATCTGAGGTCAATTGAGTAGGCTACCGTCCATCGTGAGAAAGTAGACCTTCCTTAACATTCTTGGCCGTCCTGGCCATGTTCCCTATTGCCCTCTCTCACTACTTGTAGGTGGTCTCCCCCTTTCACTGCTACTATACAGATAATCCGTAGTAGGTGGTCTAACTCCACTCATTCCACCACTAACACTGCCACTAGCCCCACCAGCCTGATAACTCATCCCCTGATCATAGATACTGGGCGCCCCCGGTCTGGGCAATGAGGGTAATCGGGTTCGATTGTACAGGTCACCATTATTACCAGGATTAGTGGTATCGGGGTATCGATTAGCCGATGATAAGGATGATGATGAGGATCCCATCCCCATGGCGGCGGCGGTAGTCGCTACCGACGAAGACGAGGAAGAAGAAGAGGCACCATATTCGGCAAATGACGGCAGGTTGTTACTGTGATAAGTATCTCTTAATGATGATGTGAGAGCGGGTTGGGGTGGCGCCGGTGGAGAGTATGAAGCCGAATGTTGTTGCTGCTGCTGCTGAACGGAGGAAGAACCAACGCCAGTGGATAATCCACTGATAGAACTAGTACGGTGCGCGTGGCTCGAGGGTGCGTTCAGTGGTGGCAGGCCCTGGTCGTATCCACTACCCCATGGACTGGCACTCAACGATGGTAATGTCGGTAATTGGAGTTGATGGTGATGATGATGATGTTGAGGTTGAGGTTGATGTTGTTGATATTGGTGTTGGTATTGGTGGGAGGGATAATGATGCATACCAAACCCACTATGAGCATGATGGACATTATGTTGTTGATGATGACTCGAGTGTTGTTGATGTGGGTGGTGATGACCGTGTGAATAGAGAGTATCGTAATCACGAGAATTCGACGCTAATCGTGACGATTCATCCGTATTCAAAATACTAGAAATGGCACTACGCGATGGCGGGCGAATAAGAGGGGGCCCTGCGGACTTATACCCAGATAACGACGAGTGTAATGCTGGAGGTGACCTGGCATTCGCGCTAGTGTAGGACTTGAGATGAGGTAATTCTCTCAATGACGAAATGGGGGGCAACGAAGTTGGTTGCGTCGGTTGTGATGGGGGTCGACTCATATAACTCGCGGGAACGTCAGTGGGTACCACCGCGGAGGTCGATATATGGCTCGCGTGTTTATAACGAGCCGCTGAGGCCGCCATAGCGTCTGGTGTTGACGAAAGTACGGGAACCGTTGAGAGATGAGGACGCGCACCAATTAAGGGTGATAGTTGATGTCTAGGTACCGTTGGCTCTGTGGAGGTCGAGGTATTGGTGTCCGTATAATAAGGACGGGTCGATGCCGAAGTGGTAGCAGAAACTGGAATTGAACCCGAAACTGAAACAGCGGCGGACTCGGCGGCAATCTCGCGATCAACTATCGACGGGTAGGGTTGCGACTGACCAGTCGGGGTATTGCCGTAGGAAGACGAGGTCGCAGTGCTTGAAATAGACGAAGGAGAGGTTGCAGATGGATAAGGTTTGGTATAAGGGGCATTCGAGTAGTACTGCTCACTGGCGTATTTCTCACCCGGTATACGATTTTGGAATCCCAAGTTAGGTGGTTGTCGTTGTTGTTGCTGTTGTTGTTGTTGTCGTTGTTGCTGCTGTTGTTGTGGTGGTGGTGGCGTAGCATTATCACCGGTCTTAATCAAACTATCGGCCCGGTTCGCAATATCGATCCAACCACGTTTCTCGGCATTCTTAGCATAAAAATTCTTGACCATGATCGTACTCTTGGATTTAAAATGTTTGGATACGTCGTCCCATTTAGTGCCGTAAGTCTCCAGCAGTTTTGGGAATAACGAGATCTCATTCACACTCCAATAACTCGATGTCTTTTCCTTATGATCATCTTGTTGCATTTGGGTCATAGACGAGTATTCCGGGATCAGTTCTGGATCCTGGTTTTCCTCCTTGAGTGATAATAACGACGATGACAACGACTCTGGGAGTTGTTGCGTGGGGTTATTCTCTTCTTTATGGATTAAATCAGGGGTGCCGATAGTGGCCATAGAATGGGCATGCGTGGGCGTGTGAGCCGACGTATGCGCGTGGATATGAGGATGGGCCAGAGAATGTAATTGTGCATGCGGGTGCAATTGAGAATGTAAATTCCCATGATCCGATTGTGGCTTTTGTAGAACCTCAAAGTGTTTGACGGTTGAGTTATTATTATTAGTATTATTATTAGAGGGTGATGATTGAGTCGATGAGTAGCCGCCAGGTTGATGTATCATGTGTGGACGATTATGCTCATCCACCATAGCGGATTGCAGGCGGTCTGATACCGAACGAAGATTGGGTACAGCCGAAGAAGCGGCTGCTAGCGCCGATAACGAGGACGCTGAAACCAGATTATTACCGATCGGACTGTCGACTTTAAAAGTACCAGCCAGAGGTCCAGTAGAGACCGAGGAAGGCGATAATGAAGGCATTACGTTATTTGCATTACTATTGTGTTTCATCTTATTGACCAAATTAGTAACAAAATTAGGCGAGTGTCCTACCGACTGGGGTGTGGTTTGAGACGGGACAGTAGTCACTATGGCTCGTTGGGGCGTCGATACATTAGGCACTGAGGGGATGGCCATCGGTTGAGGTGTCGAACGGGGTGTAGTCTGAGGGCTCGAGGTTCTAGTTTCGGCCTCTTCGGACCTTTTCTTATCGGATGAACGGCGTGAACTCTTGGATTTACCCAGTCTCTGTCGTTTACGCGATTCATTCGATTCTGCCGATTCCTCTGCGGATCGTTTGGTTCGTTCAGCGGCCGCGGCCAGTAGGGCCTCTTCACCAAATAAGGGTGCGGCAGCACGACGGGGTCTTACAACACTATCGGCCAAGAGCGCGGCGAGTTCCTTGTCATTTAGGGCATTGTTATTTTCATCTAGAATATCCACGGCCTTGCCCTGAAGATCTTCATGTTGGGAATCACTAATCAAACCAGGAGTAGAATGTAGCGAAGTAGTGGTTTGTTTATCACCACTACGAGCCTTCTTACGTCCCTTTTTGGTCTGTTTACGGCTCCGACCGGCGACAATAGCTTTATAGTCAGTCTTCTTCTTAGTACGATAGTAATGAATCACGCATTGTCCAAAGGGACGTTTGCCGCCCATCATTTGTGCAATCTTACCGAATTGTTTAGGGTGATACGCGTAGGCCTCACAGAACGATTCATGTTCCTCTGGTGTGAAATCATCAACTGAGTCCGTGATCAATCGGTTCAAGGGGACCGACTTGTCATCGACAAAATTGTTAGTATCAATAAATCGCATTTTAAACTGCTCAACTGGGTCCATGATCATATCCGGGATAATCGCTGCGGTTAATTTAGCGCGAACTAGTGGATCGCGCGCCGTCTCGCGGCCTAATGAGGCCAGAATTTCTAAAAATTCCGCCTCACTTCGTACGGAATCACCATGATGTTGACGACGTCGACTAGACCCTGTGGTGGGAGATGCAACCGGTTCAATGGGACAAATGGACTCGGTTACACTGGCACTACCGTTAGGGCCCTTAGGTATCGAGGCCGGGTTAGTTACGGGATCAATAATCTCCAGAATGGGTGCGATCTTATCGGATGAAGAGGCCATAAAGTCCTCGGTATCTTCACAGAATTGATTCCAAGTCTTGTAAAGAATTTTCTGTTTGGAATATAATGACTCGGTCTTATTTAGGATTGCAACACGGTGGGCGGCTAGTCGCTGGGTCATAGGTTCCCGAAGACATCGGTCGTGTTCTACGTAGATGCCCGCAAAAAACTTATACCTCTCCGCAAGGTCTTGCTCAATAGTATTAAGGTAAGTCATCTTAGCGCGTCGTTCACTTTCGGGTTTATTGTTAAGATCAAAGTAATAAGTCTCCGCTTTGGTCAGTGGGAATACACTAGCATAATTAAGTCGTTTAATTTCATCCCAGGTAAAATCCTGGAGTTGAATGAGTGAAGAGGCGGTAGTAGGTGGCGGTGTAATACTATCTTGTTTGAGAGTTTTTGGTTTGAGGGTTTCTTGTTTAAGATTTTCCTTTTCGATAAGCCTGGCTTGAAATTCGGCAAATCGATCTTTTTCAAGTTGTTCCTTTTGAGAAAGTTCTTTTTCGAAAGCTTCTGCTTGGAGGGGCCCATCTTCAAGACGTTTTATTTCGAGAGTTTGAGCTTGGAGGTTTTCCTTTTCAAGACGTTCGTTTTCAAGACGTTCGTTTTCAAGACTTTCTTTTTCAAGACTTTCTTTTTCAAGGCGTTCTTTTTCAAGACGTTCTTTTTCTAAACGTTCTTTTTCTAAACGTTCTTTCTCAAGACGTTCTTTTTCTACACGTTCCTTTTCGACTCGTTCCTTTTCAAGACGTTCTTTTTCAAGACGTTCTTTTTCAAGGCGTTCTTTTTCTAGACGTTCTTTCTCAAGACGTTCTCTTTCGACTCGTTCCTTTTCGACTCGTTCCTTTTCGAGAGTTTCCTTCATGAGTTTGTCCTTCTCGTGTTTTTCCCTCAGCTCCTTTTCAACTCGTTCTTTCTCCTTCAATCCTATCGCTCTAACCTCTCTATCCTTTAACTCAGTATCAATCTTCTCAGTCTGTGTCTTCTCAGTCACAGGCGCAGACACAGGCGCAGGTACAGTCTCAATATTTTCTGTTGTCTTCTTTTCTGTCGCATTCTGATCCGGCTCTGCCCTCCTGGCCTTGCCTTCGGATTCAACTTCAGCTTCGGCAGCCTGAGCTGCCTTTGCCTTTGCCAATTTCCTCTCAGCCCTTCTCGCCTCTTTACGATCCCTCTCCTGTGATCTCTCCAATTTACGTCGCTTTTTCTCAATCGCAGCTAATATTGTTAGTGCCTCTGAATCTTCTCCCTCGGTGGTTATTGGGGCTGGTGTGGGAGTCGCCGAGGTTTCAACACTTTCATCATCTTCGGCTTGGTTTTTACGCTTTTTCTCACCATCAGTACCGTATCGTTCTTTATCAATTTTTCGCGAGGGGTCGTCTATATTGGAGTCCGTCAACTCGGTTGTAGTTATTGTGGTTGTTGCGGCGGGGGTCGTCGTGGAATCTATGGGTTTTGATATCGTTGGGAGGGCAGTAGCACTGGCTAAGACTTCCTCATTTCTTGTTGATTTAGTTGTTTTGTCCCCTCTCGTCGTCGTTGGGGGAGCTGACACTACTGATCTAGTGGGACTAGTGGACCTCGCTCTCGTGGTTACTACTCGCTTAGTAGCCTCCGTTGGGGGCGATGTAGTCTTACGAATATTAGGACTAGCGGAACGAGCGCCTCTCGCATTCAAGAGTGAGGATTTCCCCACCGTTGCCGCAGAGGTAATGGGAACAATGGCCCCTAATAAATGAGGGAATAAATCCTCCTCTTCATCTTCCACTTTCGTTGGTGGCGTGATTTCAACCACAGGGGGCGGTGGTGGTTGGGCTTGTTCCTCTACTTTAATATCGACCTTTTTACTGCTCTCCAAAGTCGGGGTTGTTATTGTTGGTACATTATTAGGGGCGATAACCTCTGATTTGATTTCTGAAATCTTATCCTTTGGTTTGGAGTCTGTGATTGTGGTTGGTCCTGAGGGTTTTGTTGTTGGTTTTGTCTTTGTTATTGTTGTGGCTGGTGTTGCTGTTGGTGTTGATGTTGCTGTTGTTTTCGTTGCTGTTGTTTTCGTTGCTGTTGATGTTGCTGTTCCTGCTGTTCCTATTGATATCGCTGTCTTTGGTGTTGTTTTTGGGTTAGATGGTATTAATGTTGGTTTTATTTCCGTCGCCGTTGTTGCCACCGATCGAGCCCTTGAAGGTTCTTTATCCTTATAGGCGCCACGATCATCATAATTACCCGTATTACTTGTAGCTGGAGAATTCCAATCGCGACGCGAGACTGGCATGCTATAATTACGATCACGGAATTCACGATGACCATCGCGATGACCGCGCGATGGGGCAAGTTCCGATTTTACCGTATGGGTTGCATTTGACGATGACAATGAAGACGAGGAGGATTCTATATGAGATTCATCAATATGGGGTGGGGCAGTATAAGTCTCGCGGTTAGGGGCATATTCACCATTGGCAGCATTATTGGTGTTGTGATTGCTATTGTTATGACTATTGTTATGAGAGGGGCGCTTATGATGATGATCCCATTCAGAATAACTTCGACGATTATCGCGTGAAAAACTATTATTCCGCGATGACCAATCGCGACGTTGCGAAGGGTTGGTATTGGAATTGAAATTAGAATTGAAATTAGAATTAGAATTGGAATTGGAATTGGAATTGGAATTGGAATTGGAATTAGGGGCATTGCCCGTAAATGGAATAGACATTGAAGATGAGGAAGAGGGCGATATGGAAGAGTTTGATGCGGATGAAGCAGTATTGCGATCAAAATTATTATAATGGTTATGGTTGTAACTGTTATGGGCCACAGGATTAGATGATCTGTGCGAGTGTGAGTTATAACTTCGTGGGCCAGTTGGTATCATATCATGATGCGAAGATGAAGTATTGTTGTTGTTGTTGTTATTATTATTATGAGGTTTACCATTAAACCCAGAGGATGATGACGGCGACGGGTCATGATGATCAGTATGCGATGAGGATGAGGAAGGTAGTCTCCGTCGCTAAAATGAGGTTAGTATGTATAAAGAAATAGAAAAAAAGAATAAATAATAAATAATAAAAACAAAATAATAAATAAAATAATAAATAAATAATAAAATAATAAAAACAAAATAATAAAAACAAAATAATAAAAACAAAATAGAATACGTACATAATCGCCAGCTAAGCCACGTCGACGTTTATATTCGGCGGCCTCCCGTTCACGACGTTCACGGTCCTTGTCACGGCCGTCCAGAACTGACGAACGACGGGAGTAGTAGTAACCGGAATTATTACCAGTGGGCAGCATCGTGAAGCAAGTGGCTGGGCGGGTTCAGTGAATATAGGGTAGGATAGAATGGGTTGGGATGCAAATAGAGGACGCAAAGGCGATAAAATAAAGACGATAAAACAACAACAGTGGGGATGTAGCGGTGGAGAGAGACAGATCGAGGTGGTGGAGGTTAATTCAGTGGAGGAAAACGCAGCGAAAAGGCGTGTGGCTTAGTCAGCGGTGGGAGAAGGTGGCGGGCCCGCGATGGGCACCAGCCTATGAGCCAGCCGGTGAGTGTGGAGTGGAGTGGAGTGGAGTAGAGTAGCGTAGCGTAGAGCACTGAATTGAGCAGAATTGAGTGGAGTACAACAGAATGGAGTAGAATAGAATGGAGTACAACAGAATGGAGTACAACAGAATGGAGTACAACAGAATGGAGTACAACAGAATGGAGTACAACAGAATGGAGTACAACAGAATGGAGTACAACAGAATGGAGTACAACAGAATGGAGTACAACAGAATGGAGTACAACAGAATGGAGTACAACAGAATGGAGTACAACAGAATGGAGTAGAGTAGCCTGGATTACAGAGAATGCGGACATCGAGTATCACTGGCACAGCGAGAAAACCCGATGCCCAGAATCACGGCGTATGAGACGGCCACCCGACGTCTCGACGGGGGATGCGCCAAATAGTGCGGACATAGTATTACGTTGTCCGCACTGTACAATCCGCACTGTACAATCCTTGGCCACCGCCGACAAAAGTGAAAGTGATGGCCGGCAGCACCCACACGGCGCCCGCTGACGTAATATAGCTAGTGGCCTGTCAGCGCGATGACTAAGACATGCACTATATCTGCGGGCCCGCCCCAATAAAATCGAAAAGTTTTGTTTTGTTTATGTTTTTCTGCTAGATTTGGGTGATCTTCAGGCCCAGGCTTTGGCTCCCTTCGCGCCCGCTCTCTCTCCCTCTTGGTCCCCTCCCTTTCCTCTCTTCCTTTCCTCTTCTCTTCTCCTTCCTCCACGTCATCTATTGGATTTTGATTAGGTTTCTTTGCCGCTTTCTCTTTTCTCTGGTTGGTTTATATTAATATTTATTTATTCGTATACCCCGCGCTCACTGTCCTAAATCATGTCCCTTACTATTCCTACGTGGTTGGAGGTCTCGCAACCCTCCATCGACCGTCCCTTTGGTATCTACCTCTGGTCGGCCTTTGATAAGTTATGGTCAACCGTATTTGGCGTGTCGGTTAATGAATTCCAGTTCATTGCCAACTCGGAATTACCCTTCTCCTCCACCCGTCCCGTGATTTTGGCCATTATCGTTTACTATATCGTCATCTTTGGCGGCCGTGAGATCATGAAGCATTTACCTGCTTTCCGTTTACAAATTCTGTTCCAAATTCACAATTTTATGTTAACTGCCGTTTCACTTACCCTCCTCGTTCTTCTCGTTGAACAATTATTCCCCATTTTAGTGCGTCACGGTCTTTTATACGCTATTTGTGATTATGGTTCCTGGACTCAACCCATTGTGACCTTATACTACCTCAATTATTTGACCAAGTTCGTTGAACTCTTTGATACCGTCTTCCTCGTCCTTAAGAAGAAGCCCTTAACTTTCCTCCACACTTATCACCACGGTGCTACCGCCCTTCTCTGTTACACTCAATTAATCGGCCGTACCTCAGTGTCTTGGGTCCCTATTGTCCTTAATTTATTCGTCCACGTTATCATGTACTGGTACTATTTCCTTTCGGCCTCTGGTATTCGCGTCTGGTGGAAGGAATGGGTCACTCGGGTTCAAATTATTCAATTCGTTATCGATCTTTTCTTTGTCTACTTTGCTAGTTATACTTATTTCACTTCCACTTACTGGCCCTTTATGCCTAATATGGGCTCTTGTGCCGGTGAAGAATTCGCTGCTATCTACGGTTGTGCTCTTTTATCCTCCTATTTGGTCCTCTTTATTCTCTTCTACATTAGAGTTTACAAGAAGAATTCTAATAAGCGTGCCGCCGCTAAGAAGGCCGCGGCTGCTGTTGCCGCTTCTTCTTCCGCTGGTAAGGTCGAGTCCTCGGCCTCGGCTACTGGTACTGCTTCCCCCAGTACTCGTTCCAGAAGAGCTTAAAAGATTGGATATTTATTAAATTTTTTTTTGAATCCAAGCAAAGCTAAGAACAAAAACAAAAACAAACCAAAAAAAAAATAACATTATAAAGAGCGTGGATTGTATAATTTATTTAAATTATCTGAATAACTATGTATCTACCTCTCTCTCTCTCATACACACCATCTCTTTCTCTTGTCCGTAAAAAAAAATATATATATATATATGCATATAGACAAAATCCCCACGGAAAATGAAATAATAAATAATCATTTTAATACTTTGTTTTCTTTTCCAGAGGTTATCCTTGAGATGTAATCTATATTGTCTAGATCATTGCAAACGGTCTATCTAGCTGTGTGTGGGATCATTTATACCTCTTTTCTGATGAGCCACCAAAAATAAAACAAACAAAAAAAAAGAAGGAAAAAACAGATAATCATCAATCATACGATACCAAATGGTGCAGTTGGTGGCGGTAATCAGATCAGAATGGAAAGAAGAAAGAAAGAAAGAAAAAGCTCACAAATGTCCTAAAAATAACCATATAATGATTATAATTAAACACACACATATATATATATATATTAAATAAAGCCTTTGTTGCTATTTTTAATTTCTAGCTCTTGCCTTTTATGGGGTTTAATGCTATTATTCACTTTCGTTTTCAGTTTCATATTCATTTCTTCGGGTTCCTTCATTTTGAGTGATGAGCCGTCGCAGAGACCGCCGCGTGAGCCGCGTTAGTTTCAGGGGGGGTGTTTGAGAAACACAGAAAACGTAAGGAAAATAATGCCACCATCCTTGTCATTCTTTTTTTTGTTTGTTTTGTATTTTTCAAACAAAGAAACAGTATAAATCCCCAATCCAGTTAGAATTCATAGTTGAAATAGTCAACTAGGCTATATATATATATCTTTATAGCTGAATATTTGCAGATGAAGATAATAACTGGTAGAAACACAAAGGGATAAACTAATTTATATATTTTCGAGGCCACCATTTTTTTGTATAAATTATTTTTAATTAGTCCAAATTTGGTGGGTATCATCTTGGATTCAATTATTTAAAGTTTTTTTCTCTTTTTCTTTTTGTTTTTTTCTTATTTTTCTTTTGGTTCGTTGCCAAGACCGGTAAGGTTTATACTCTATTCTAAAAAGGGTTGGCGTTTTTAGAGTTTACACATTCCAATCAACACAAACTAATTGGTTTTTAGTTTATTTTCCCCCTCATTGCTTTGGTAATCATCCAATTTGAAAAATAGAAAAAATGACTAACGCCGATGGAGGGGGGGGGGGGGGGGGGTTAGTATCATCATAAACCCCCGCCACGCCGTGTCAAGCCGCGCCAGCCGTATAAGAAATGAAAAACCAACAAATGCAGATTAATATACCCGCCGTGTTTGGTGGGCCAGAAGGATTAACAAGCCCATGTTTGTGGGCTGGGTTGGATATGCAGATTTAAGTTTCATTAAGATACCCTCGAAGCAAGAGTAAATAAACAAAAATAAATAAATAAATTAACAAACAAACAAACAAACTATGACAAGGACAATTCTATCCGTACTTTTTGGCGATTTGTAAGAAAACAAAGTATTAATTAATCCCTCAACCAAGTCCCCTTCCCCCACCCGGTCTATTACATCCCATCCTCCAGATACTACTAATTTCCCTCAATTTGAAAAACTAACCATTTGGCCAAAAAAAAAGAACCTTTATCGCGTCAAAAAAAAAGAAAAAATAGAGGCTAAAAACTCCAATCAAAACTCCGATCAAAACTCCGATCGAGCCAGGACCCCCCGACCCCCCGTTTCGGCTCGCACGGAAAAACTTGCTCGCCGGGCCTGAGGCTGACCGAAACCAAACAGCATACACAAGCCCGCATGGGGTGGTTTGGGAGGTTAGGGGAGGGTCCAATTAAACCGGGTTCAGGTATGTGAAGGGCGGCGAGGGTAAAAACTGGAAATGAAAAAAATGAAAAACACTAAACCAAAAAAAAAAAAAAAAAATGAACTAAATTAATTAAGTGGCCGACCGGGCCTCTGCGGGCACGGGCCGCGAGCACGGGCCCCTTGGCACATGGGTGCATGGGTGCATGCTTGCGAGTAAAAGAGACAGATACAGAGAGATAAATGAGATCCTCCAAAAAGAGCGCGAAAGGAGAGAGGGAGAGAGGCAGATCGAGACAGATCATCCATAATGGCGTCGGCGATTATAGGCCCAGCCAGGGCCCACCGGCGTGGAGCGGCGGGCGCCCGCGTGGCGTGGCAACGGAGGTGTCCAATAAGGCGGTGATGTCATGATTACGCGACGACGCCGGGGCAATCCACGTCGGCGTTAAATCTCCACTACGGGGTTTGAGTGGATTTGGGACGGTTGGATTTGGGACTGTTGGATTTTGAGCATCATGTGTTCCATCGGCGATTGCGGTGTTAATTGGTGATTATAATGGCTAAGGACAATGGCAATAATAATATATATAACAATATAATGATATGTATAACAATATATAGCAATAACACAATACAATAATGACAGAATAATAATATTAATAATACAATGATACAATGATACAATATAATGACTGCCAGCGCCAAGGGCCCGATTGTTGGGGGCCGTTCGCGGTTGGCAGCTGAGGCCTGAGATCGCCGGATCGGAAGTCCGCGGATGGCGGTTTGCCAGGGCGTGAGACAGGACAAAACGGCTAAATGGGCCGGCCCCCACGCCGTGCAAGCCGTACCTGCCGGCGAAGGCCAAGACGCGCTCTGGCAGCCTCTGGCACCGCCCCCGGTCCACGTTGCGCGTCAGCGTGGGACGCCGCCAGGGTTAGCGCCGACTGGCCGATGAGGTTCTCAGATCCTGCTTAAACCCCGTGCCTGCCGCCGGCCGCCGGCGTGCCAGTCGCTCCACGCTGCGCTGCGAAGGCGCCGGCC